>APFE030298987.1:23436-36121 GCA_000404065.3 Pinus taeda
TTGCTGCTACTTTTGATTTTGAGGTAGAACAGATGGATGTGAAGACAACATTTCTTCATGGGGATCTGGAAGAGGAGATCTACATGAAGAAACCTGAAGGTTTTGCGGTGAAGGGTAAGAAAGAAATGGTATGCAAGCTAAAAAATTCTTTGTATGGGTTAAAACAGTCACTAAGGATGTGGTATCAGAAATTTGATACATTTATACGGGGACTTGGCTTCACCAGAAGCAAAGCAGATCACTGTGTGTATTTTAAATTAATTGTTGACCATGTTATTTATCTGGTCTTGTATGTGGATGATATGCTTCTGGTTGGAAATGACAAAGAAATTATCCAGGGTTTGAAGACCCACTTGTCCTCCAAATTCAACATGAAATATCTTGGTGCTGCAAACTATATTTTGGGCATGGAAATTGAAAGAGACCGGGAAAAGAGGAAGCTCTGGTTAAACCAGAGGAAGTATGTCTAGACAATACTGCAAAGGTTTAATATCCACGATAGTAAAAGAGTGAAGGTTCCTATTCCTGTAGGTGTGAGGTTATCTGCTGAATAGTGTCCCAAGACACAAGAAGAGGAAGAGGACATGTCCCGTGTTCCATATGCAAGTGTAGTCGGTAGCCTGATGCATGCAATGGTTTGTACTAGACCATACATTGCACATGCAATGGGAGTATTAAGCAGGTTTATGTCAAAACCAGGGAAGGAGCACTAGACAACAATGAAGCAGGTTTTCAGGTATTTGCGTGGCACTAGTGATAATGGTTTGTGCTACCAAGGAAGACTAGGATTGGCCATAGTGTTGGATATTTGTGGCTTTGTTGATGCAGACTGGACTGGAGATTTGGATCAAAGAAGATCTATAAGTGGGTATGTATTTAACCTATTTGGAGGTGCAGTCAATTGGATGAGTAAGAAACAATCTGTAGTGGCACTATCAACTATAGAGTCAAAATAGATGGCAGCCACTCATGCAAGCAAGGAAGCAGTTTGGTTGTAGAGATTGTGTTCAAGTATGGGGTTAGTACAGGGAGCTATAGGGATAGACTGTGACAACCAAAGTGCAATTTTCTTGGCAAAGAACCTTGCATATCATTCAAAGACAAATCACATTGATGTTTAATATCACTTTGTGAGGCTTATGATAAAAGACAAAAGGGTGTTGCTGGTAAAGGTGGACACTTTGAAGAATACTATAGATGCATTGACAAAATATGTGAGCTCTAAGAAGTTCTCTTGGAGTAGAGAAACAATGGGCATTGCAGGGATGGATAAATGACTGAGCTCTCTTATGGCCCCCTGTGGAAAGAAAACAACAAGTGGGATAATGTTGGGTTGTGTTATATTCTTTCCACGACTAGCCCATGTAGTTAACCGGGGGGATAGAAGGGGGGCGAAGCCCCCCCTTTGTTGCACTGATTGCGTAGCGGGGGGGTCATAGGGGGTTTGAGGGGTGCTGGTAACTCCCCTCTATGGGGTGGACCTACTTATGGTTTTGTGCATGATTTTCACACATGGCTTTGGACACGATGGTTTTTGGTCCATGGTTTTGGACGTGATGGTTTTCGATCCATGGTATTGGATGCTTCAGCATGTATAAATATGTATTGTAACATTGAAAGGAACATAATGAAAAATCAAGCTCATAGTCATGGTTTTGTGATTCAGGGGAAATCTCTGTGTACATGTGTTTTATGTGTTATGCTCTCGCATTTTTTATTTTATGTGTTTTAGAATTCGTATGCAGGTAATTTCTATATGGGGTTAAAACCTACATGTAGACTTATGAGAAAATGAGAGAAAAAGGTGAAAAAAATGTCAAGGAGAGGGTAATTCTGAGGTTCAACAATCTTCTTGAGTGATAGCAGTGGTTTTTTGTTTCCCTTTTTTGTTGAACTTATTTGGTCTCATTTCTGGATGAAATTTCCAGTAGTGGGCTTCATCATGCCCCTCTTTGGAACAATGTTTGCATGTGATTTTCTACCCTTCTTTCTTCACACTTGCATTCTTCTTTCCCTTCCATTTTCCTCCTTTCTCTTTCTCCTTACCCTTTGGTGGATTTTTATTACTATCCTCTTCATAAATGTTCTTTCCTCTAGATTCAAGATGCGTGACTTGCACACATACTTCTTCTAAATTAGTTGGATTGAACACAAGAATAGCGTGTTTAAGATAGGAATGTAAACCCCCAATATATTTCAGTAATGTATCTTGAGAATTCAAATTCACTCCTAATAACAAAGCCCTTTTTCTAAACTCCTGTGCATAATCTTGGACTGTTTGGCCTTTAAGCTACCTAAAATTATACCAACTCATAATGGTTTTTTGCATATAAGTTAAAGGATAAAAATTTCTTTTAATTGAAAAATGAAATTCAACCCAAGTGATGGATATCTTACCATGGATTCTCACTTCCTCTTGAGACTTTGCTTCCCACCAAACTTGTGCAGCTCCTTCTAACCTTAGTGAAGCCAACTGGATCTTTATGTCGTCTTCTTGAAGTTTTTGAATTCTGCAGTATACCTCCAACTGTCGAATCCAATTGTCCAACTTTTCTGCATTCACTTCTCCATTATACATGGGAAGTTCGAATTTTATGTCCAATTTCAGTAATGGAGTTTTTCCTTTTGGGGTTTTGGAATGAGTATGGTCAGTTGCAGTGGTAGTAGTGGAAGATGATGTTGTGTGAGATGGTGAAGATAATGAGGAAGATGACGAGGATGGTGGAGATGAAGGTGGCTTTCCACCATTCCCTTTGGAATCCTTCTTCTCATCTTTTTTGTCCTCTAAGCTTCCTTCTCCATGTGGAGATCTAGAACTCTCTCTAACCATTCTAGTGTTCCTCGCTTCATAGAGGACTTTAACCATGTCATTCAAAGTATAGAAACATTTCTTAAATTATTTCTCTTCTAAAGAGGGACCTCCAGGCTCTCTTTCTCTAGACATAATAGCTATGGATTCAGGCTCAGAAATTTGCACTGATTGTACCTCTTCAATCTCAATTGAAGGCAAAACTTGAGGAGTTTCAAGTGTAGCTAGAATTGGAACTATGGATGGTGGAGATTGTATCCTTGTGGCTCTCCTTCTAGGCATCACCTCAGGAGTTGCAACCAATAGTTTCCCTTCTCCTCTTTGAAACTTTAACATTTTAAGCATCACAATTTTGCAACCATTAAAATCCTAATTGCACAAAATAAAGCAATCAAGCAATTCAATATTTAGTTCTAATACCATCTTGATCTGTATTTGTATGATTAGTTTTTCTACGGTAATAACAATTACAGATTTATAAACATGTTCTTGCTTCTAGCTTTTTGTGCTGAGTTTTCCTTAGTTGTTGGTGCTTACAAACAGGGAAATTTTCTTAAGTTAAACAAGACATTCATGATAAAAATAGCTTCAAAAATGAATAATGAACAACAAACATGTATAGTGCAGCAAACCATCAAAGAAACACATTAATGCAGTGATTTGATGAAGGAGTTTACCCCTCCTAGGCTACATCTCCTTGGTCCAACTTCCATGGCTTGGGCCTTTGTATTAGCTCAATGTGGAAAAAAATGTTGTTTACAAAGCTCTATGGCTCCTGATACCTGCACCAATGTGTTCATAAGGTACAAATTAGCTAAGAACACTTCTTTTTTATCTCAATTTGATCGAAAATTAAGTTATGGCTCAAAGAGTTTTTCCTAAAAAACCTCTAATAAATCTAGAGAGACTCCAGTTAAATCTGTCAAGTTTGGTGGCGGTTCCAAATTTGGTGGCTCTGCCATAATTGCCACTAACTTAAGAAATGCATTAATTAAGGATAATTCTGGATTAATGATGCACTAATCGCGCTTAGCGCTGGCCCTTAGTCGTGAACTTGTGGTCTCATGGGGTGGGGACTGGCTCGCGGGGTTGGCTCCCACCACCCCATCATCGGATATAAACACACATTTAATTATTGTTTTGCAACATTTATTTTCAACAATCCCGCTTGTGGTCCAATGACCAAAGCATAGTATTTAAGTCATGGAGGTTACGGGTTCAAAACCCGCCTCTACCCAACCCATATACTTTTACCATACCGAACCATTTGAATAATTTGTGGACCATAATATATGTATGTGATTTGTATTAAATTTGATTTATACCATGAAATTTTGAATCTGCTATGGTTTAATATTATGTGGATTTGTTATGTTTATTACTTACTATATATATAATATAATAATATTAAAATAAAAACTAATTCAAATTCCACTTTGGAGCCAATTAGGCAATTTCACCTTCTCTGAGCCAAATTGGCAAATCCAGAGGTGACACTTGTCACAACCCCATTGGGCAAAAACTAAAGAAGATTCCCCTTGCTGATTGGACTGCCATGTCATCATTCTATCCCATTCTACAATGTTTTTAGTTGTCTAGGAAAATGAACAACAAGCCTTTTCTCCTTCATCCGTACTCTGTTTTTGATGAAACAAATTGCGTTGGTCTTGACGAGATGGACGTAGCCATACCATTTTTGAGCCAATCTGAGAACTTTGAATTTTGAGCTAAATACTTAGCACCTGATCTGGGACTAGCTAATATACCTGTCAATGACATGTCCATGAATATACATAATTTCAGACAAATCAAGGTTAATAAGACTTCTTGTGTGTAAAGTACTCATTCATTTGGAATTAGGGTTTCCAAACATAGCCAAAAGGAATTCTTTCCCAATTCCTTTCCTTTACATTTTTACCTTGCTGCAATCAAGGCTTACTATGTATTGTCACATCACCAAACTGTTAGTTATATAAACACATCAACTATTACCTTGTCACGCTAATACCAAGCATGTTTCTTGCAACTGCTCACACATGTCAACCACATGTTCCAAATATCAAGACAATCATATCTATCTATTTGAAATCAACTTTTACAAGAAATCATGTCATAACCCATAGTGAACTCATAGGCATTAGACATAATGCTACAACTTCCAACTACATTCAAGTACATATTAATTGTCCCAACACATATTTATTAGTAAAATCATCTCAAAACAAGATCATTTGAACACATACTCATATTATGCAATTCATCAAACATTTCACCAACTTACAACCATACCATGTTAAATAAATCAACTAGATGACGTAATAGACACCATTTAACACTGAAGAACCAAATAGACGACATAATCAAATGGTCAAACACCAAGTATATGACGTAAGAAAACTCATACCTTAATGTATCTCAGGGGAGGCAATCTTGTTTGACCAATCAATCCATATTAGCATGATATATCTTCACGATATGTTAACCCAAACATAAATAAGATCATGATATCCAAATAGTAACTAGCTAGCATGTTTACATCACAACTCATACACAATTATCATTCACACATATGCAAAGTCAATCATGATTATTACAACACCATATCAAAAATATGTCGGCTCATCCTGAAAGTCGTAACCCTAACCATATGCATAGGCCAATCCAATTTAGCATGATACATATGACGTCAAGATATTAATGAAATAAACCTAACCATCAAGTCACTAGTATATAACAACCATAAGCTATATATCATGTTCATCAACAACATATAACCTAATCATCAAGCTAACTATCATTTAACACAACAAGCTAACCTATAAGATACTACATGTTACTATTATTCTTGACTATCTGACACATGTGCATATAGCTACACTAATCAACTAACATCTATCATGAATGTAACCATAACATAAAAAGACATGTACATAAACCTAGTGCATATTAAACTAATGCATATAACAATCCTTGACTTACATACCTACATGCCAAACATAAAATACTTGTATGATGATTTACTCTTACCCCAAAGTCCAATGCTACGACCTCATTATGATGATCTGCATCTCCCACTCTATCTCAACCAACGCATTAACATGATAACACACCAATATCACCCCGATGACCTAGATTTCATACCATGACTTCACACAGCATGTTTACCCTACTATCCATGCATAACTATAATGAAGACCATACATGCATGACAATTGAATATAGGCATATAACACATGAGTACCAAACCATATTCACATCATTCTAGCCAGAGTCCAGTCATTAATACATGACCAATATATCAACTTTACAACCATGACCTCATGCATGACAACAACCATTAATCTATTGTACACATTTCCACATGCAACTATCAACATGCATAAGCAATGCCTAATCAAGTACACATACATATTAATGCATGTAGTCAAGCATAAGTGATCAGTTACTGCAATCAACCTACAATACTGATACATGTAATCAAACATACAAGATTGTATCCTAACATACAAGGATGTAATCAAATGACATATAACAAATTGTTACCAATCATATACTCATGACGATGCATTCCACAAAATCAAAGCAAATTCTTCATGATAATCTTCCTACAATCATGCTCAATCATTATGCAATGCAAAAAGCACATGGAATGCAAGTGTAAGAGACACACATGCAACTGAAATGCATGCATGGCCAACACATCCACCCAAGGATAGTGAAACTACACTATGATACAAACATGTAACAACCACTCCTCCCAGTTTCACCCAAGCAACCAGCCAATCAGGAAAACATGTGATGAGAGAGGTTACTAAGGGATTCAATCTCCTAGGTGACCTTAAGGAAATGGAAACGACAAAACATATCAAACAAACCCATCCACATCAGCAAAACACCCTTAGGAGACATGTCAGCCACTCAAACAACCTGTCCCTAAGTCCCACTGATGATTTAAGCCTTTTAACCTAGATTTTCTCTCATGCTATAGGCAAGACAATGACCAACAACTCAAATTCACTCTCATATGCCTTTGTGCTAGTGACTGTGGACTTTTCTCAACAAACCTATGCCAATGACCCTAAGATTTGAGCCACTTTTCTAGCCCAAAATCCAGGCCTCTACCCAAAACTTGTTACAACCTTTAGAATCATTCAAAGACATGATGACAATATTGAATAATCAAAATCAACTTCAGGATTAGCCCTAAGCAACCCCAACCAGGACTGACATTCTGTCAAACACTTGGCATCAATGAAACCTACAAGTCTAGGATACAAGGCAAAGCATAAATAACTAAAATAACTTATGAAACATAATGAGAAGGATCACCCCCTTCTCCACTAGACTATTATATCATCAATTAGGTCTTTCATTCATCCATTTAAAAATTACAAGGAAATACATGAAATAACCATGAGATGAACAAGTCACATAACCATGCTTATAACCAACATTAAACCATATAAATATCATAGATATGATAGCCATTAAATCAACATATAAACAAGTACAAAAGTAAAAGAACTTGGATTTTATTAATTATAGGAAAATCCAACCAAGTTAGTGACTTCCACATACCACCCAACCATAGACATGGTTGAACCAAATCTCTCTTTCAGTGAGTCAGCCCCATGCCATATTCCAAGCATGAATGTGGGATCTCATAGAACAACCAATCCAAGAACAACCAAGGGAATCCAAAAGCTAAACCACCTCCACCCTCATCAAACCATGATCACATCAAAACTGGTGCTCTGATCACAATTCAACTGAACTTGGAATGCCATCCAAAATCCATAGCTATCCTTGAGGAATTTTTCATCTCCTTGTCTCTCAGGCTTTACTGCAATCCAATCCTAAACCACTAGGCCCTAAACCGAGACTAGTCTCTCAGGATTTACTACAATCCAAAACCAAATCACTAGGCCCTAAACCGATACTTCTCCCTCAGGATTTACCATGTATTCCACCAAAATTGGTCAAGGGAATCCTAGGCCTTTGGGAATGAAACTCGAGATCAACTCCACCCCGGATTCTAAAATCCATCTAGAAAACCAAAGCTCAAAAACCAAAATAAGCATCCTAACACCATGACATTCGGTAAAAGGCAAGGCTAGGCTAAAAACCACTATCGTAACTTGGAAAAACCATGCCACTGACAACAAGAGAACCATACACCAACATGCAAAGCCATGCATGTCCAAACGAACTAGGACATCACACATACAAAAGGTTACCTGCAAGTATTCCTACCAAAGCTACCTGATCTTGCTCTTCTTCCTTGATCCTTTCTTCCTTCGTTTCCTTTACTTGATTTTCCTTCCTTAATCCAAATCTAGAGTGCTCCAAGAAAACTCTATGTGACCAAGAATGAGAGAAAGAGAGAGAGAATAATGAGAGAGATCCAAACTTGAAATGACAAAAGGTTAGCAAAATCTTTACACTGCCCTAAGAAAACTTACCAACTGATCCTCATAAGCCTTTTTATTAATGAGGCCTCTAATTTCTTCATTTTCCTCCTCACATGCAACTTGTGACCTTTCACCTTAATTTTCTCCTAATTTCCTTTATTTTCATAAATAAACGTGCCAAAAATGCATTTTTTCCTTTTAATGCCTTTGCCTTAGCCTTTTCCAATTTTCCTTAGCCAAAACACACATCCAAAGATGCCTAATAGGATATCTTTGTCCAACATTCAGCTTGGAATATGTGTCCCTTACCTGTGGTCTATTTTGCCTTTATTTACATTATTACATAGAATTTTCACCAGGGTTGTTACATCTAGTTAAACTAGAGGAATTATGCCGAGACAATATTGCAAAGGTTTAATATGTAGGAAAGTAGACCAATGAAGGTTCCTATTCCTGTAGGTGTAAAGTTATCTGTTGAACAGTGTCCCAAGACACAAGATGAGGAAGATGACATTTCATGTGTTCAATATGCGTGTGCAATTGGTAGCCTGATGTATCTAATGGTCTGTATTAGACTAGGCATTACACATGCATTGGGAGTATTGAGCAGGTTTATTTCAAAGCCAGGGAAGGAGCATTGGACAACAATGAATCGAGTTTTTAGGTATTTGTTGGCGATAGTGATTATGGTCTATGCTACCAAGGAAGACTAGGATTGGACAAAGTTTTGGATATCCGTGGCTTCATTGATGCAGATTGGGCTAGAGATCTAGATCGAAGAAGATCTACAAATGGGTATGTGTTTACCCTATTTGGAGGAGCAGTCAGTTGGATAAGAAAGAGATAGTATGTAGTGGTACTTTCAACTAAAGAGGCAGAATACATGGTAGGCACCCATGAAAGCAAGGAAGAAGTTTGGTTCCATAGATTGTATTCAAGTATGGGGTTAGTACAATGACCTATAAGGATAGACTGTGACAGCAAAAGTGAAATTTTCTTGGTAAATAACCCTTCTTATCATTCAATGATCCAAGTGGATATTGGTGGCCACCTGCCAATTCCACATGGACCCCCACCATTGCTTCTTTCAGTTTTTCAGTTTAATCAATTATAGCACAATTTACTATTTTTAGCAGTTTTTCGGGTCCTAAACTTCTGGAGCCTCAAAACGACTTTTTTTGGGAAATACACTGCCAACGATTTTCTATCTAAAATTTTCTTTTTCGTCATAGTCCTCGGAGAGATCTTTCTAATGGGCTATCATGTGCGTCAAATGGAGATAATATGACCAAGTCGCGACCTCGGGAAGTTGGCTGTCCAACTCACCTCAACGGGGCCCATAAGCTCTTGGTGTTACATCTCCTCGGGTTAGGGTTTTGGTTGTTTAGGGTTTGCTCTTATTGTTCAATAATAAAAATTCCCTTGAGCCTCATTGTAAGATAGTTCAAAGGCATTTAGCCACCACATCTCTTCTCAGAGATAAGCTACCATCACCCTAGCTAGTTTATTTCCATTCCTGTTTGTAAGCATATTTCAGTATTTTACATTAATGAAATGAAGTATTATTTCCGCTACATCTCTGTGTTTATGATTATCTCTATAATTTGTTGTGTTCTTGTTTAAATCTGGATCAGTGGTATAAGAGTGGTCTACTTTTCTTCTCTGTTTTTCTTTGCATGTCCCCAACGAGGTTGGGATATAAGTAGATAGGGCTTCAACTGGTCGAACCCTTGCAAGACCAGCCTCGCAAATCTTGATGGTCTCCCATGGCAAATGGAAAGAAAGATGGGGGTAGGAGATCCTATCAAAATATTGCTTGAAGGAGCCCTCGAGTAACAAAGGAACGCGATGATGGACAACTTTGCCCAGATCCTTCAGCGACTACCCAGAGGCAACACATCGACTTCCAACAAAAACTTTGGAAATGCCACACCATTTAAGGTACAAGTTAATTTTGAAATCCCCATATTCGAGGGTCAGATAGACACAGATGTCATCGACAAATGGTTAAATGTGATAGAGGGTTATTTTTCTGTTCATGATTTTTCCAGTTAGGAAAAGATTATTTTCGCTCTTCTCAAAGCAGCCCCCCACGTCAAGGATTGGTGGGAAACCTACTACGAGCAGAAGGATGGAAGTACAAGCTCACTATTTTTAGCCGCGCCCACTTGGAATTCATTCCGGGATGCCATCAAGGAGCAGTACTACCCTGTCGGAAGCTATGAGGATCAATACATAAAGAGGACCATGTTGTGGCAGGGAAGGGACCAAGACGTGCTGGAGTTTACCAATATTTTCCATACTCTTCGCACAAAGTTGGGTATCAAGGATACAGAGCAGCATTTGGTACTCAAATACCGTGGCTGCCTACACAAGTACATCCAAGAAGAAATAGAATTCCTGAACATATCCTCGCTCAACACGACATACCAGTATGTCGTCAAGGTCGAGAAAAAGTTTAAACAGAAGAAGCGAGACTTTGGATCTACGAATCCAAAACAAGGGAAAGGTGCCCCCAAACCACAGAACAAAGGACAAAGCCAAGGCGGGGTGGCCCAAGACAACGTACCAAAGCTGCAAGTAAAGAACAACACCATAAAGCCGAAAAAGGACACAGGAAAGTGGTGTGAGTTCAGTAAGAGCTCCACTCACAACACAAGTGAGTGTTGGGCCAAGCAGTCACTAGTGGCTGAGCTAAAGGTTTCAGAATTAGATGCATGTTTTGATTCTGAGTCAGAACCTGATAAGGGGAATGACAAAGGGAAGAAGATTATCGATGTGGAGCCCAATGCCACCATTGCCACCATGAAGATCCAGAAGGAGGAACCCGAAGATCTAGAGGAGGAGGAGCGTCTCTTCCACTCCCAGATGTGGGTAAAGGGCTCCTCATTACAGTTCATTGTCGACAGCGAGAACCAAAATAACCTCATTTCAGCAGAGGTCATGAAGCAGCTGGGCTAACTGACAACAGGACATCCACAACCGTACACCATCAGGTGGCTTCACCAAGGACGGGATCTTCGTGTGAGCCAACAATGTCTCCTTCCATACAACATCAAGCCCTCCACGGATGAGGTATTGTGTGACATTGCTCCTCTTGAAGTTTGTGATGTATTATTACGACAACCATACTTGTGGAAGCGACATGTTGTGTATGAATCAAGGCCTTGTTTTGTTATTGTTACTTTGGGAAATAAGTTGTACAGGATACCAGAGGTAGCACTGCCTACCACCATCTCTTTGGTTACTACAAAACAATGCAGTAAGCTCATTTCCAAAACCAGGAAATTTGTTTACCTGACGATATGCCCTCAAGGAAAGAAAAATATGGTGGCCATGACCTCCAAATAGGGCCCCTCCACACAAAAACTACAAATGGATAAGGTCGTGGAGGAGTACGAGGACATCTTCACTTCCCCCGCAGAGGTTCCTCTGCGCTGTCCAATCAAGCACTCCATTTATTTGACCCCAGGTGTGCCACTACCCAATGGACCAATCTATCAGCGCTCTGTTCTGGAGAATGATGAAATCAAGAGGCAAATTTAGGAGCTTCTACAAAAAGGTCACATCGATCTGAGTTCATCGCCCTGTGGGAGCCCGATCATGTTCATACAGAAGAAGGGTGGGACTTGGAGACTCTGTATTAACTATCGAGTGCTAAACAAGATCACTGTCTGTAATAGGTACCCAATCCCATGGATTGATGACCTCTTGGACAATTGAAGGGGTCAAAATATTTCAGCAAGATCGATTTGAAGTCAGGATATCACCAGGTACTAATCGAACCCTCCGAGGTGTGGAAGACTGCATTTAAAGCCAAGGAGGGCCTTTTTGAATGGTTGGTTATGCCTTTCGGATTAAAAAATGCTCTGGCAACCTTCATGAGGCTAATGGATGACATCTTGTGGCCATTCACCAACTCATTTGTAGTGGTATACTTGGATGACATCCTAATCTTCAGCCAGAGTTGGGAAGAGCACCTCCACCACATCCGACAGGTTCTCCAAACATTGTGGCAGCACAAGTTATGTGCCAATTTGGAGAATTGCACTTTTGGCATGACCCAAGTTCAGTATCTGGGATACATTATTGATGAACAGGGGGTGCATGTGGATCCAACCAAGATCCAAGTCATTCAGGATTGGCCATGTCCAACCACTTTGACAGAGCTTCGCAGCTTTCTAGGCCTTGCCAACTTCTGTCACAGGTTCTTGTTGGGATTTTCTCATATCACTTGGCCCTTGAGTCAAGTCACCAAGGGAGGAGCGAAAGAAAAATTCTTTTGGTCAAAATCTCAAGAGAATGAATTCATAGAGTTGAAAGATCTCCTTTGCTCGGCACCAATTCTTGCATTACCAGACTTGCAACAACCATTTGAGGTTGAGACAGATGCCTCTGACTATGCTATTAGGGCAGTCCTTACTCAACACAGGCATCCAGTGGCATATCACAGTGAGACACTTTC
>APFE030298987.1:47013-69983 GCA_000404065.3 Pinus taeda
AATTTTCATAATTTTAATATAATATTATTAGATTTGTTGTGACGAATTGTCCAGTGGAATATCCATGGCGGTTTATAGATCATTTCGTATTAGAGCCAAGTTTCTTTGGGTATTTGTGTATATTTGCATGGGATCTAGGTCAATGGGGTCGAAAACCATAAAACCCTAATCATGGTCAACGAGTTTGTAAATGAACCTCGTGAGCCCGTAGAGGTGAGGTTTTCGCAGCTTGAACAACAAGTCACGGATATAAACCACAATGTAAACCTACTCATGACAGACCTAAGCAATAAGTTGGGGACATTTGGAGAAGATGGGGGTTCGAATGTAGAGGAAAAATAAGAAGGGCGATCGAGATATCGGGAAGACACAGAGAACCAACCGAAGAAAGAACCTTGAAAATATCAACCTATTCAAGTGTCGTGAATAAATCCCTGTTAAAAATGGAAGAAAAATTCAATATCAAGTTGTACCACGATGAGATGAATGCTCTGAAATTGAACCACTAGTTGCAGCAACTAGAGTTTTATTTTAGCGTCCATCAAATTGAGGAAGGGAAAAGATATCATTCACGTGACTGAAATTAGAGGGCCATGCACTGACTTGGTGGGAGAGCCACACTGAAACCCTGAGGTTTGAGGGAGAACCACCAGTGACTAAGTGGGAGGATTTCAAAACCCTCATAAAGTCATAATTTTATCCCATTGGGTACATGGAAGACCAGTGGATCCGGTGGCATTACTGCAGGCAAAAGTTGGGCCAAAACATGCAGGAGTACACTATAGAATTCAGGAAGATGGCTATAATGATAGGTATCTCTCCAAATAACCCAAATGTACTCCTTAAGTCTGCAATGCCATCTGTGTGAGCAAGTGATGTTGTTCAAGCCCAAATAAATGGATGAGGCTTGTGTATAGGTACAATACCTGGAAAAGATAGGTCTAAAAAGAGCATAATCAAGTGGATCGAAGTAGAAGGAGAAACAAGAATATTTCAAGGAGGGGAATAAGACAAAAAAAGGGGGAAAAGATAAAAAGAAGACAACCACAATAGACCAGTGCAAAGATCCTAACAACTACTATAACCACTGCAACATTGATGGCCATAGAGAGGAGAAGTGTCGGAAGTTGCATCCAAAGCTAAACCCAAAGAACAAGAGAAAAAATAATAAGAAGAAGAATCTCATGGCCACTGATTCAAGCAACGAAGTTGAAAGAAACTCGGACATGGATGAGAAGATCGCTTGTACATCAATGTATAAGGAGGTGAATCTGAGTAGCTTTCAACAAAAGGAAGAGAAAGAAATGACCAATCTCTTCCATATAATTATACAGGTCAAGAAGACAAAGATTGATGCTCCGTTTGACTTAGGATCACAGGAGAATCTCATTGTAGCAGAGATGGTCAAGAAGTTGGGGATGGAATTTCATGACCATCCAAACCCATATCCATTGGGATCAGTAAATAAGGATGCATAGTTGAAGGTAACAAAAAAGTGCAAAATTAGATTTGCTATCAGCGTTGATTTTATTGATGAAGTAGATCTAGATGTGGTTACCCTAGATCTATATGGAGTCATGCTTGAGAGTACATACATGCACATGCATGATGCAATATTCATGAGGATAGATAACCAGTACCGACTCATCAAGGATAGAAAATCATTCATAATCAATGCACACAAAGCCAGTTGAAAATTTCACTGGTAAGTTCCAACCAAGCCAAGAAATTGATCAGTTTCACTAAGAAGTATGCTTTATTGTTTTTAAGAGAAAGCCAGTCTGAAGAGGAGTCAATAAGAGGCAAGGAATCCCAAAAGGGGTGTACTAAGAAACATAATTTTTTTTGGAGGAGTTGTTACAAGAATATGAGGATGTGTTCTGCGAGCCTAAAGGGTCACCACCTAAGAGAGAAGTGGAGCACGAGATCTAGCTATTGCCAAATATTGGGTTGTACAAGCAGTCTATTATAGAAGCAAGTGAGGTGAAGAAACAATTGTAGCAGCTGCTAGAACAGGGTGTCATTTGACCGAGTAAATCACCATGTGGGTCACCTATCATCATTGTGCCAAATAAGGATGGGACTTGATGGATGTGTATAGATTACAGGGTGTTGAATAAAATCATGCTCAAGAACAAATACCCCCTTCCCAGGATGGACAATCTGCTAGATCAGTTGCAACAAGCAAAGTATTGCACCAAGTTGGATGTGAATTCTGGATATCACCAAGTTCAAGTCAAAGAAGAAGATATATGGAAGGCTGCCTTCAAAATCAGACAAGGTTTGTATGAGTGGTTAGTTATGCCATTTAGCCTATGTAATGCACCGACTACGTTTATGAGATTAATGAATTATATATTGTGCCCTTTTATAGATTCATTTGTTATTGTCTATCTGGATTATATACTAGTATATAGTGCTACCTGGGAGGAGCATATTTCGCATTTGACATAGGTGCTAAAAACATTAAAGAAGCACCAACTGCTAGAAAATCTCATGAAGTGTGAGTTTATGTGGAAATATTTGGTGTATATGTGGTATTTGATCGATGGAGGAGAGCTAAAGATAGATCCTTTTAAGATGGAGACCATAATGAAATGGCTGGTTCCTACTAATGTTTCTGAGGTCAGGAATTTCATTGGGGCAACACAGTATCTAAGGAAATTCATAGCCTCATTTCTAGCACTGCTCCCTGCCATAAAAACAAGTGGCAAGAGTTTCCAGTGGGTAAAAGGTCAGCAAAAGGCTTTCAAGGAGCTAAAGAAGAAGACCATTCAAGCACTAGTTCTAGAATTACAAAACTTGCATTGGCCCTTTGAATTGGAGACAGATGTGAGTGGGTATGCTATGGGAGTAGTCTTGATGCAAGGAGGAAGGTCTATTTGCTACCATTATGAAGTATTTCATGGGGCATTTCTTAACTACGCTACCTATGATAAGGAGCTATGACATGGTGTAAGCTTTGAAGAAGTGGAAGCACTATCTGATGGGAAAGGAGACAATAATCCACACAGATCACCATCCATTACAGTACTTGCAGGCCCAGAGTAAGCTGCAACAAACCAGGCATTACAAGTGGATGGGGTTTTTATAGCAGTTTCATTTGGTGATTAATTATAAGAAGGGAAACACAAACATGTTGGCCGATATGCTTTCAAGGCCACCCACATCAAATATTACAACTTTGGGGACTCTTATGCACATGGAGCCATTCACACATGATGCATAAAGAGAGGCATATTCAAAAGATGATGACTTCAAGGAGGTGTATTAGTAGTTGCAGAGTCAGAGTCATGTGCACAATGGCGACAACACCATTGACTACCATATCCAAGATGGGTTACTCTATAGGTTGGATAAGCTATGTGTTCATAAAGGTGAGTGTTTGGAGCTGATTAAAGAGGCTCACAACTCCAACATTGCAGGGAAATTTGGCATGTGGAAGACCATGAATAACTTGCAGAGGTATGTATATTGGCCCAAGATGCAAGAGTAGGTAGTTAGGTTCATAAGAGGATGCATGCTTTGTTGTACTAGCAAACCTAGCAATAAGAAACAAGGTCTATATCATTCCTTACCTGTACCTACTCATCCTTGGGAAAGCATTTCCATGGACTTTGTGGGAGGTTTAATGACAACCAGGAAGGGACATCACTACCTATTTGTGGTAGGTGATAGGTACAACAAGATGTGCGTTCTAATGCCCTGTAAAAAGACCATGAGTGGAAAAGAAGCAACAAACTTGTTCTTTAGACACGTCTGGGTGCACATTTAGATAACAAGGAGTACCTTTTTAGACAGGGACACAAGGTTTCTCAGTGCATTATGGACTACATTATGGGAGAAGACAGACATAAAGTTGAAGAGATCTACAATATTCCATCCACGGATAGATGGGAAGACAAAAGTAGTCAACAATACTTTGGTGCAACTTATGAGGGGATAAAACCAAAAGCATCTAAAGACCTGGGATGAAAATCTAGTATATATACAACATTCTTATAACAGAGCAATCCACACTTCTACATAAAATTCCATATTTGAGGCTTGTTTTGGAATTTTTCCACCTTCACCTTGGATATTGCATATGGGTAGCAAGGAGGAATGAGGGAATATCTTACATGAGATACTTTGAGGGTTGAAATTTTTATAGAGAAGATCTGGTGGATCTATCTATAGGTACAAGAAAAACTGCAAAAGTCACAGGAGAAATATAAGGCTAGGCATGATCAACACAGATAAGAGAAATCATTCAAGGTGGGAGACAAAGTATGGCTACAATTGAATAAGGAGAGGCTGCAGGGGCTTGATAAGAAAATCAAGGATCTAAGGTATGGTACCTTTGAGATACTAGAAAAGGTGTGTGATAATGCCTATCAACTCAGTTTACCACCATATATGCGCATTTAATCATTTGTGAATGTACAGAATTTGACACTCTATGATCCTTCCATGCTAGATCAGGAAGAGGAACACGTCCTACCTTTTGTAGAGGATTTGACACTAGACGCTTAGGCAAAGTTGACAAGAGATACAATTTTGCAAAAGAGGTTTAGAACTATAAGATAGGGGCAACATAACCTTTGGTAGATTGGGTTGAAGGGGCAACTTCCAGGAAAGGCTAAATGGTACACCAGAGAGAAGATGAAGGAAACATTTTCTCACCTCATTTAGTAAAAGATTTTGGGGAGCAAAATCCTCCCAAAATGGAGAGGTGTGATCCAAATTGGATCATTATATTATTTTTCATCCATCTCAATGCATTTGGCGTGGAAAAAGTGGAGGAATCCGCTCACGGGACCGTTTTTACCAGCACAACCCAGTTTGGCGAAATGGGGTCTGAAACCTTTTGGGAGCATTTTGAGGCATCATACGAAGTTTTTTGGGGGGTAAAACTTTCTCTTTAGTACCACACCTTTTCATTCTATTGTACACATAGATATATTTCCAATGGAAAAATATGCGTGTTAATGAAAGTCCATATGCAAAAGTTATGCCACTCAGAAGTTGACCTTCTTGTTTTCACACCTATAGATCGGGAGGATGTTGTGTCTACCCCCATTATTTAGGGAAAAGGGGCTAGCCCCATGTTTGTGATGTAAAAGACTCTATACGATTCTATATTGTAACACTAGTTAAGAGTTTATGTAGTCAAAATTAACCACTAGTAGGCTATTAGGTTGTGTTATAATGAGACCACTAGGAGGAAGAGGCATTCCATTCTTTCAAGAGAAATTTGTTCCATAGAAAAATAAAGATAGCCAAGAGATATAGGAGGTAGAGAACCAAAAGATTATATGTGCACTATAGCAGCCCATGAGTCACATGCAAATTTACTTCTTTGTACCTGCAACCATATTTCTAGACAAATAAAGAGAGCGAAGCAGCCTCACCTTCCAGCTGGGTTTTCTCTCAAAAGGGTTTCCTAGAGAGCATATATTGTGTTTCGTGTGTGGTTATTTTTCCATTCTCTACTTTTATGCATAATTTCCATTCACATGCATGCACTAATTATAGTTAAATCCACAAATCTTAAAGTTTAATAAACTGTAATAGTGTAGAATTTTCAGAGTTTTAATATAATTTATTAGATCTGTTGCGACGAAATGTCTAGTGGAATATCCACAATAGTTTACAGATTAGGCCATCCTCATCCATTCCATACACACACTCTTCAATTTGGTAATGAAGCAAGGTTACCTAAGCCTTACACACAAAGCCTCATTGTCCCTATTTTTAAAAGTGGAGGTAAAAGCACTCCCTCTAATAATTTATAGAACCATTATGATTAATCCCACTTTAGCCATGCTGTATGTAATTATTTTGGAAAAGAAAATTAACCTATGGCTAGAAATCCATGATAAAAGAGTTAAAGGTGAAGCTAGTGTTAGGAGACATCATTCAACTATGAACAACCTTGTTACTCTCGAGATCATTGTGGAGGAGTATCATAATAATAAAACTGATCTCTTATGTTATTTTGTTAAATTTAAAAAAGTTTTTGACATCGCTCTAAGGACAAAGCTATGGAAAAGGTTGGAAGAGATAATGGTTCCTCTTTAGTTGAGGGTTATTATGATAAGATTGTATGAGCATGTTATTTCCAAGCTTAGGGACACGAGGATTGATAGGAAGAAGTTAACTACAATATAAGAGTTAAACAAGGATATCCCTTATCCCCTACCCATTTTGGCATATACATTAATAATCTAGAAGAGTTCTTGGAAGATGCTAGTTGTAATGGCCCCACACTGATTGGTATAGTCATAACTATTCTCCTTTATGCTAATGATATTATTCTTTTGGCAATGAGTCCTTAATATCTTCACAAGCAACTAAGAATCCTTCAATATTTATGTTCTAAGATTTTCATGATTGTTAATATTGGCAAAGTAAAAGTCATGATATCAAATCTAGGAATAATACATATAATACTCTCATAGAGAACAACAACTAACTCAAAGGAAGTTCCCTCATACACATATCTTGGAATCAATATCCATCACAAGCTCAACTAGAATTAAAGTATTGAGAAAAGGATAAATGGAGGATGGAAATTTTATTATGGACTTGAAAACAATTGTAAGCAAACAAATCTTTGGATATGTGATAAAAATAAACTTCTCACTAAGATGTTCATCACCCTTGTTATTTTATATGGATGTAAGGTTTGGGGATGTGGTATCTCCATAGAGTCATGGAGGAAGATAGATTAGATTCAAATTCATAATCTACATCTCAAGATTAAAGAAAGTACATCCTATCTTATCCTCTTCATCAAGCAAGACTTTCCCCCATTAAGAGCATGGCTATGACTAGATATATTATGTATAAGAAGAGGCTAAACAACATATAAGACAAGGTGTTTCCTGAAATTGCTTCTACTGCTAGTCAAAACCACCACTTTCAACTCAAGAAGAAATGAAATAAGGATGCCCAGTCTTGGCTAGACCATTTGGGGATAATGGAGGAGATCATTTTGTAGAATAAGGATACTATTAAAAATATCACTACATCAAAATTTAAGGAGTACATGTGTGAGGTGATAAATAGTTATAGGGAAAAAAGAAACTAAGATATTATAAGGAGGTGATCAACCAAATCTCGAAATATATTTATATATATATATATATATATATATATATATATATATATATTATATATATATATATATATATATATATATATAAATATATATATGACTATGTAAAGAAGAAAATAAACATTGGTAAAATAAGAACAAATTCTCATGAGATCCATAGTGAAAGTTGACATTACTCAATTCTCAAAACACCATGGATTGAAAGAGTTTGTCACATTTATGGCATTAGGAAGGTTGAAGATGAAAAACACATTTTCTTAGATTGTCTAGCTTATACTCACATTAGATCTAAATTTTAAAATATTCATCACATCACCAACTTGCTTGACCTTAACCAAACAAAACTACGATAACCTTAGAATCTTTCTCTTAATACTTTTCGAACATAAAACAAAATTCTAATTTTTTAAAGTATCTCTTACTTCTAACATTTCCAACATAAAATAAATTCTAATTTTTTAAATAATCTCTTACCTTCTAGATACAATAACTATTCCAATTTAATAAAATTTAATCATTATATAAGTTATTATTTATTAAATAAATTATTCTATAAAAACAACCTATTGTAATTAACTTTTTCTTTAATGTCTATCTCTATAAATAAAATTGTAATTATCATCGTTAGAAAAATTATTTGTGATTATTATTTTTCTCCACTGATAAATTATTCACTTTATTTACAAACGTAGAGTAAGTCACATTCAAAGGTACGCAGATGCATGCATTGGTAAGCTCGTGGCTTCAACAAAGTAATAGAAAATAAAAACACACAACAATATTCCTAAATCTATAAAATATAATTTTACATTCCACTAAAATATCCTAATGTATATTCATAATTTAAAAATTGATTCTATGATAATAAAAAAATCCTACTATGTGTTTTAAACCACTCCTTCCTTATCTTTGTACAGTTTGAAAATTCCAAATGTTAAGGAGCTTCATATTTAAATTATTTGCTTGAGATAATATTTAATTTTAATTTAGTAAAAATGTGCTTAATACATGCAAAGATGAAGCTTCTCTTTTAAACATATTTCATAACAATTTACAAATCCAAATTTTATAATCTTAAATTACCTATCATCTAATTAATTATAATTTAATATGAAGACTGCTCATGCCCACCTCATTGTCTATGCTTAAAACTGTCCACAATCAATTTTGCCTATGCATTAATATTAATTATAATTTAATATGGAGAATGCTCATGCCCACCTCATTGTCTATGCTTAGAACTGCCCACAATCAATTTTGTCTATCCATTAAAACAATTTAAAATGAGAGGAAAATATATAACATTGATTACTCTACACTAACAAAGCTCCCATAAAATGCTTTGTCAAATAATCTCCCTACAATGAATTCATTTGCTCCAACCTTATCCGTGGTTTAATAGTGTATTTTTTTCCTTTCAACTATTTGATTATCATAACAAAGGTGAAATTTGATTTTTTTTTACAAATAGTTTTATAGTACGGTGACACTAAATTTTTCGATTAATAGGGAGAAGGATTACATTTAATAATATAGTTAACATCAGATAAAAAAACTCGTTTGGGAGATCATGTCTCCAATCAAGTATGATATACTAAGCACCTTTTTTACTTGTAAACATATATGAAAACTGAGTTGCTAGATAAACTATGGACAAAATACAAGACCTAGAAGTTAACACCTTACTATAAATAAAACCAAGAAATTGACTCCTTAATACATCCACGATTCACTGTCAGTTTTCGCTGACAAGGATCATTTCACTATAACAAAACCATAGTAAGATATCGACCATAAGTGAGCTAGTAGTAAACATTGCCAAATTCATAACCAAATGTTTTATTGTGGAAACTTGCAGAGAAGGCATGAATGCAACACACACCATCTCTATGTGAAAATTGTGACCAAAGTTCATGCAGTTACAAAAAGATCATGTTGTTGACCGCCATGTTGCCTAATGAGGGTGCCGAGGGCACCTCCTAGAGTTCCATGGAGCGAGGCCAACAGAGCAAGACCAAAAATGATCCATCCAAAGTTCCACGGAGTGAGGCCGATAAAGAAAGACAAAAAACTAATCTTTCCATTCATCCATCAATCTAACATAATAACTGGAGAGCGAAGTAAGGAGTTAGCAGAAGGAGCGACAATAACAGGAGGAACGATGATAGCGGGAGGTGCATTGATAATTGTACGAGGGTCATTGAGCTCCTCTGTGTTAAAGTACAACTCGGAGACCCCATATTTCTCAATCCTGCTCAATCGTGACCGAATATCATCCAAGCTAAAACATACATTGCGAAGAAGTATTTTAATGTCCTCTTGCTCTGCAAAAAAATTGTAATTATCCACTTGCTTATCTCTGAGAACCATTCACAAGAGAGTATCCATATGAAGATGCATTGCCAACGAATGCAAAAAGTGAAGATTTCTTTTTTTGAAATTTCCCCGGGTCAGGGATTGACTTGAGTCCATTTTCTCCCACCTTTGAATTAGAGAAGTACAGACAATCGCCAAACTCATTTTTTCTAGCAAATATTAATAATAATTGTTTTATTTAAATATGTTAAGTCAAAGTTTAGATTGAAGTGTAGTCTTAATTTATTTATTTATTTATTTTTATTTATTTAAATTTAATGAATAAAATATTTACTTTCTTTCTTTCTTTCCTTTTTTTTCCTGAATAAATATTTACCTACAATTTGATTAAAAATTGGTAAATTTGTAATTTTAAGTTGTTGAGGATTTATAATCTAAACTTCTCTAGACTTTTACAAAACATTGAATTTACTTTTTTTTTTTATTAAAAATGCAATTTAAATAACAAAACATTGTAATTTGATTAAGAATAGTATCATTGATTTAAGGTGGTAGGTGTATAGGGGTGATATCTAACCCATAGAACAAATTTGAATTTCTTGCAGATAGAGTTGAGGATGACCCAAAAACAATCTAGCTAAGCTTAAAGTTTCCTATAGAATTTAAATCAAGTTATCAAGTTTAAGTTTGTAAAATTATTATAAGTTTAAGTGTGTAAAATTAATAAATGAAATATAGTAAAAAACTCAGGAGACATAATTTTTATAGTCATAAGTTGTCATATTCATAATGCAACTAGGCCAATAGATGTGAAATTAAGATCCATTCTCAATCAAATCATACACCTTTTATCCAAATTCAACTCACTACATCATGGACAGTAAAGTGGAATAATGTTGGACATGGGAACCTTGCTCATGAATGAGTAGATAAGTTGTCAGCCCATACCATAATCACAATGACTTGGGCTAGGATTATAAAGGGACATATTTATTTAACCAGTGTTTAAGCTAAGTGATGGGTGGCATGTAATTATCATCCATAGTCTCTATTGCATGTACACTCCAATAAAAACACACAAGAATGCAATACCATTCTTTTGCCACGTCAAGTATTGAAAAGACGTGGGAACACTGAAAAAGCTGGTGATAATGACGTGTACGCTTTTTTGGGACATTGTGGCGTGCCCTTTGAATTATATCCACGTGTCATATCCAAAAATCTATATTGAGTCATACAACGTCCTTTTGTTTGTATTGGTAAGCAACTCTTGTCTTCGAGGGATGGGTTTCACACTTTAATACTTTAATCCCTCTCTTGTGTTTGTTAAATATATTAGTTATTTTTATAATTTTTACATGTGAGGTAAAAATTGAATTAAGGTGTTTTTAATGCTTTGGTTTTCTTTATATTCAAAAGGTCTCAGATCGAGAGGCACATCACTATCAAGATTTATGTTGAAGTAAATTAGAAAAAATATTATTGTGTTGATAATGAGTATATTTTGAAATATGGGTTTTAAAATTTTATTTAAAAAAAAATAACAAATTATGGATGTTTAGATTTAGAAATATAAGAATATTTTTTGTTTTATACATAATTTAATGGGTGAAAATTAAAGGTTTTGGAATTTTTTTTTTTAATTTTTCAGAGTGACAAATTATGCATAAGTATTTTGATTATTATCGATATTTATTAGTCATTTAATTTATATATAGTTGTGTTATTTAAAAATATCTTGTTATTATTAAATCAAAATATACAAACATTTTTAGCTTTCAAAAATAGTGCACATGCACTTTTCAAGACACAATTTAGTTAGTGTAAACATAATATAATGGTGACCCTCTAAGTACACCTGTCAAAACATGGGAAATTTAGTACTTGATTTACAGATGCCCATATAATTTTGGTAGGTAAGCACCCATGGGGGATTTGAACCAATGACCTGTCGCAAGGAGTGCCTTAACAGTGCACCCATTTACCATCAATCCAAAGCCCCATGGGCAATAGTTTAGATGACATTCACCAATATCCAAGAGAATTGATTCTTTGATAGCATATCAACAACATATAAATATAAACTTTGTATTTTCCTTTCTCTTTGGAAGGACAAAATGAAAAACTAATAAACCTTAAAATTGAAATCATTTTTATATAACATTTTAATGAATAGTTAAATAAAAAACAATATGACTCGAGTTGGAACCTTTGGAACCTTAATAAAGGTTTTCATCTTATCTTTTTTATGAATGAAATTTTTTCATGCTATGCCTAGAATTTTGTTGCACCAAGACGTGCTCTCTAACTCAGTATGGAAAAGATGTTGTAATGTCTTGTCCTGCTATGTTATTGTTATGTTATGTTATCTGAACATTTAGTCGATCAAATTAGCAGTGGTTTTCATACTTTGTTTTTTGACAACCTATGGTTTTTCCCATGATATTCTTCTCTAATGAATTTTGTTTAAGGGCATAACATTTGAATTAGTTTTGTTTGCTCTGCAGAAACCCTAACCCACCCACTTTGAACTGATCTGATCTGATTCACGATGGCATCCCCAGAGGGGGGTCCTCCCCCTCCTCCCTCCTCTCTTGCTGATGAGATCACGACTTTCAAATATTTGGTTATAGCTATTTCAAATCGCCCTCGAAGTAAGGATTCACAGTCCAAGCTTGTTAAAAAAGCTAAAGCAATCCCATCTATGGCTCTCCTTGAAGGAGTGATTCACACTACATTGGTTTTTTTAGAGCGCACCATCGTGGGTAAATTCACGGGGATATGGCCATCTCCCTGTTCAATGAAGTCTTGGATTCAACAGACATGGAAGCCAAAGATGAAAGGAAACATCTGCTTTTATGCATGCGGTAATGGTTTCTTTGCTTTTCTATTTGAGTTGAAGGACAAGATAGAGATGTTGTTTTGAGGAATGACCTATATGTTTTTGGATCTAGGGGTATGTACTTCAATCAACGATCATTGGACTTTAATCTAGATGAAGACATTCCAACAAAAATCCCTGTTTGGGTTAAACTTCCTTATCTCCCCTTCTCTTGTTGGAGCGATGATTGCTTAAGAGCTATAAAAAATGGGGTTGGGTGATATTTTGATAGAGAAAAACCTAAGAGTTCTCAATTTTCCTATGCCAAAATTTGTGTTGAAGTGGATATTGAAAAGGGTTTGCCCTTAGAAATAAACTTAACCCTCAGAGGGTGGAATTAGTGCAAAAATCTAAACAATGAGAAATCTTGTTCAATTGCCAGTATTTTCATGAATATGGCCACTTTGCTAGAGATTACAAGAAATCCCCAGTTGGAAAAGGACCAAATCGCCTAGTCGAACAAGGTGATATGTGGTAGACGCAAAAAAGACAAGGCAGTAAGTGTAGATCCAATGGAATTAGGCAACAGAATGTGCAGAAAAAAATGAGGCCTCTAAATCTGCAAATAAATTTAGTGCTTTGCAGAAACTTATGGAACAAGACTCAACAAACCCTATCCAGGGTTCATTGAATGCAAAGCCAAATCAAGAAGAGCCTAAAGAAGATGAATTAAATGAGGAGTAGGAGCATAATCTTAAAGCCCACACCGATCCTCCTTAGTAAGATCCTTCTCAAGAAGTTCCCCATACGACTCAACCAAGATATGAGTACTCCACCCCTAGATCTAGAAGTGGAGAAGGAGGTCCGTAATCACCAAAAATATGGAACAAACTTTAGTTTGGGAAGATGATGGAAACAACCATGAAACATAAAGCAACAAAAAAAAGTAAGGATGATCTCAAAAAAAGGTGACAAGGGAGAAGCGGAGCAGAATAAGAAAATAGGAAATTTGATAGTTATCCAAGACATTCTAAAATCAAAAGGTTATAAATGACTCGATATTCCAGAAAAGGTAGGGGTTCCTTTCAAAACCCTCTTGCTAAATGATAGTTCTATTATGGAATATACAGGGTATGGGGCTCCCCATTAAAACCTAGGCGATTCAAGATCTAGTGAAATCAAAAAAACCATTAGATAATACTATTATAGGAGACAAAGTTGGCAATCAAAGATGCAAATAAGGCAACACAATTTTTTTGGAAAGGCAACATTGGAATAGCCAAGACTCGAGAGGAGATTTAGGAGGACATAGTAAATATTGGCCTAATATTCATTTCCAATTATTTGACAGTATGAAATCACAATATTGGATAACAATCATTCTTGAGAGAAAGGATACAAAAGAATGAATTACGGTGATCAATGCATATAAGCTTGTGTTCTATGGTAAAAAACAAGATTTCTAGGATTCTTTTAACTCTATTAAAGCCACGACTCAATAATCAAATTTTATTATTGGGGGTGATCTTAATATGAATCTTAGATCTAGGGAGAAGCGGGGTGGATCCCATGTTCGTGACCCCTATCGTGAAAACATGGAAGACCTCATTAGAGAATGGGATCTGGTGGATATTATTCCCAAAATGGTAAAATATACGTTGTTGAATTGTAGATTTCGGGATAACCACATTGATGCCCTCCTAGATAGATTTCTTATTCACAACAGTTGGTAGGCAAGGGTTAGAATTATCCTCGTCAATTTTGGCTCAAGGATAATCAAACCACCACCAATTTTCTTATCTCTAGTTCAAATGGAAAAATTGGGCACTATTACCTTTAGATACAACCCTGCATGGCTAAATGAAGAAGGTGTTGCGGATCTCATCAAGCGAGCTTGGAATTCCCCTAAGATGAGTTCACCTGCCTTCGTGTGGGAGTCTAAATTAAATCTGGTTAAGCAAGCCTTGAGGATTTGGCTCAAGTTTCAGTATGTGCCTCTAGGATATAAAAGAAAAGAATTTGTTCATCACTTTGAGCATCACCAACATCTAATGGAAGACAATAGAGTTGAATCGTGGCACCTCAATAAAGAAAGGGATTTAAAAAAGAATTTTTTTGCAGTTAGTGGACAAGTAGAGGAAATTTGTCACCTTAAATCATGAAGCTTATGGCTTCGGGATGGGGATCAAAACACTTCTTTTTTCCATAAAAAGGCCAGAGAAAGAGAATTAAGAAATAGAGTAAAATAGATTGCTCTAGAGGACAAGCCAAAAATTTGATGTTTTGAAGAAATAAAACAAGAAATTTATTTCATTTTCAAGCTTTCGGTGAATGTCTGAAGGTGGGTTACACTTTTGGGCTAAATGTGGCGATGAAATTTCAATTTATTTTCTCTTTTATCGAATCGAAGCCCTCAAAACTCAAAGAAGCATTGTAAATTTTGATTCTGAGTAAAAGGAAAATTTGTGGAGAATTATGTTTTTTTCCTAATGATATTTTTTGCAAAAATATTAATGTCATATAATTTGTTAATTTTCCATGAAATGAAATTCTTGTCCTTGCAAATTTTTGCACATCTTAAGAGGTATGCATGTGTTCATGTAACATAACTTAGTCTAAAATGTGTAATTCTTGATATGTATATATATATATATATATATATATATATATTATATATATATATATATTATATATATATATATTATATATATTAAATATATATTATAAATCAAGCGTGATCTTACACAGGGAAAGCTAAGTATTTTCATATTAATTTTTAATGCGACATTATATTTTTTTATTATTTTTCGAATTGGCAAAGTAATATTTAAATTGTATTTTGAAGCCACATGTGTTCACGTAATATTTTTTTAGTTGTTTAAATAAATCAAAAAACCAAGAGTGTCATTCTGAAGAGGACTCTTAAGTGAATACATTGGTATTTTTTGAAAAAATTTCATTGCGTATATTTTATGTTATTAATTTTTTATTCATCCTCTTTGAAATTGTCAAAAAAAAATTCAAGAATTATTTTTAAAAGAAATAAGATGAAAAATATCATATGAATTTGAAAATGTCAAATTCATATGCCATTGGATAGAGGATTTCTTCATGAATCCAACACTATCAACTCTGCCACTTGAGGACAAATGTTTCTCTAAGTCCACTAGGGTACAAAATGGTGTTGCAGAGAAATTTGCAAAAGGGGTGATGAAATTGTGGTTTTTAAGATTTCAGAAGCTTGATCGAGTGCTTAGAACGCTCAATCGAGTGATTAAATTACAAATTCATATAGCTTGGTCTAAGGTTTCAGAAACCCTCGATCAAGCCATTTATCAATTGAGCCTTTGCAAAAGTAGAGTTTTCAGAATAAGATCTTTATGTGAATCCCATAGATTTAGAATAAAAAAAGATCTAAAATTTAATCCATTAACAAGTACCATGTGGTGGAAATGTCACTGCTCTCGCTTTTTTTGCACATTTCGACCAAGCGATTTTTGTTTCTTGTGCATGAATGACATGGTTTGAAAATAATATTTTTCAGAAAATTTAAAAAAAATAAAATTTAATACACAAGTGTGTGATCCTTATTACTAACTTTTTAACACAGGCGTTTGAGATTGTTACTAAATCTTAAGTCTAAACTTTTATTATGAAAATTTTACAATCCAGAATATGTAGATGAGAGTATGCTTCTCATTACAAAATTTTTAACAACCACCCCAAATTATGTAATGAAATTTCAAACGAAACTTTAATTATGTTGTTAATTTAATGAACTTGTATACCTCATCACTAATTGATTGGATTATGTATATTTATAATTATAAGTTATCCATTATATTCAAAACGTATTTGTTGAAACTTTAATTATGTCAATATTATAATTATAATTTATCCATGCCTGAACTGAAACACTTTTTAAGGCACTGAGCAAAGTTGTTTTTCTTCTTAATCAAATCTATTGAAAAAATTTTGGCAATTTTGTTTCTTCCAAATTGACACTTTTCCTATTAGTTCGAATGGAGCGCACACTAAAGTCAAAAGGATTTGTCCTGTATTTTTTATTGAGGCCCAAAGTATGGAGGAAATGAGAATTGTATATGGGAGAGTTCAAAAGATTATCTTGATATGTTACATGGAAAATTTTTCTTTTTCAAGGCATTTTTTCTTACCCTGAAAAGGGTCATCTTGCATCCTTGAACCGATAACCATATTTTAGTTAGTCTAGCCTCCTCTTCCCTTCAAGACCAACAAAGGGTAGTAAATGAATATTCACCTGCTGTCCATTGACTATGCCTTTCAACCTGATCTTAAACCCTGACTAACCTTCCACGGACAAACCTTTCGAAGGAACCATTAGGTTTTGGGGGCATTAGATTCTCACTAATTTTTGCGTTATTCAAGCCGACATTCTCGCTTCCTTCTATCAGGAGGATCGAGAAGTGGACTTAGATTTGGCTAGAAATTTTCTCCATTGTGTTTCCTTTGTAATTTCAACTACTATGAATGAGACTCTCATGAGGGAAATGGATGAAACAAAGATTATGGAAGAAATATGGAGTTTGGACCCTAACAAGGCTCTGGCTGGATGGATTTGATTTTCTATCAGTTTTTTTTTTTTTTTTTCAAATCATTTTGGTTCCCAATAAAAAAGGATTTGATATGAATCTTGAATAGTTCAAGATCCAAAGGAATACTGGGAGGAGCCATCAATTCCTCATTTATGGCCCTTGTCCCCAAGGAATCAAATCCAACAAAATTTTCAAGATTTCAACCTATATCCCTATGCAATTCAGCTGATAAGAGCCTCACTAAAATCATTTCATCCATATTAAAAAAAATGCTCCCAATGTTCATCTTTGAGAATCAAGGGGGTTTATTCAGTATAGACAAATTCTAGACAACATTATATTAGTTCAAGAGGTGCTCCATTCAAGTAAATAAATAGTCGAACAAGGATGGTGATCAAACTTGACATGGAAAATGCCTTTGATCGAGTAAGGAACTCTTTACTTTAGTTAATGCTTGAGAAATTGGGATTTAATAGGGATTTTATTAGATGGATTAAAATATGTACCAAATCTCCCTGGATAGATCTGTTATCACAAAAAATGATCATCTAGCCATAATTTACTAGATGGGTTGAAGTACACCATGTAGGGCCAATTTTATGAGAGCAAAATTGCTTTCACTGTGAGAAATTACTTAATAAACCACATTTTTTAGGCAATTTATAATTAAACCCATGAAGAATAATTAAGTAAATCACTTTTATTTAATATCTTCTATTAATAATTAATTAAACCATTGTTTAATTAACATTCCTTATAACATTTGACCCAGTTATGACAAATAAATAGATAAATAATTAATTATCTTATTTTTTCTCTAGGAATAATTAATTAATCACTAATTAATTATTATTCCTTGTCAAGTTTGACTAAATCACGCATGAATAATTAAATAAATCATTATTTGTTTATTATTCCTTAACCATATCTTTTGAGATGATAAATAAATCATTTATTTATTTATTTTCCCTCTAACCAAATATAACAAAATATTCCAAATGGTTATTTCTAGAATGGGGTAAATAATATTTTATTATTGCTAATTATTTGAGGATAACATAATATTTTGTTATAAATAGAAGGGTTTTCTGTTCATTATTCACTTTTGATTATTTTCATTGTTTCACTCATTGTTGTAGCTTTGATTATTATCATTGTCGCACATCGTCTTCTTTTTCATTTGAGTTCCCATTGAGCTCAAACATTTTATTTGCTAGGTTTTATACATTATAGAGGAGATAGACTCTACCAAAGCTGAAGACATTTGACGATAGCCAAGAACCCATCCCATAGAGGGGGACTAGTAACAGTATTTGTTCCCTTCACAGGTGTTGTTTAATAAAATGTATTCTTTATATATCTAGTTTCCATTGGATTATTGGAGTTACTTGTGCTTATTTTACTATTCCATTTTGTTGTTTAACTATGATTGTGGCATAGATCAAGGCTCTGGCAGGTTTTGTTTCTATCATTTGCTGCAGATCTACAATGTTTAGCAACCATTAATATTGTTAGGACTATTTGTCATCCATAGTCTAAAGTGTTTCCTTTTCGTACACCTTCGAGGAGAAAACACAATAACAAGATCCATTAGTAAATGGTCATCCAATTCCCTTTTTATCATCTTCCAGAGGGCTTCAACAACTGTATCTGTTGTCTCCTCTTCTCTACATTATTACAACTGAGATCTTAAGTCATAATTTGTAGTAAGCTAGACTAGATTGTAAATTGGCGGGATTAAGTGTTGCATGCAATGTTAAAGGGGGGTGAACCATTCATACTTTGCACATGACACTCTACTTTTTGGGGGAGCATCAAAGATAGTTGCCACTTGCTTTAAGAAAATCATGGACTTGTATTTATTTTTGTCTGGTGGAATGGTAAGCAAAAAGAAGTGTCATGTATATGAATGGAATTGTGTAGAATCTACTATCCTTAATATCACAAGAATATTTAGTTTTCCAACCATCATTGATTGGAGGGATTTAAAATATTTGGGTATTCCCATATCTCTTGGTGCATCTAATTCATAAGAACTGAAGAGAGTTCTATAAAATCTCAAGAGACGAATCCACTCCTAAGGAGCGCAATGGTTAAATGTTTTTGGGAAAGTGGTCCTAATAAAATCCATATTGTCTTCTCTCCTAACATATACGGGCCCAGGTTTGTTAGCTCCTACGAATGTCATCAATCAAATTAGTGGTATGTTGAGAAAAAATTTATGGCAAGGAGGAAAGAAAAATGAACATAGATTACATTTGGTAAATGTGAATATTGTGCGACTGTCTAAAGCTTTTAGAAGATTAGCAATTAAGGAACCAAAGCTAATGAATTTGGAATTAGGGTAAACATTTGTGTGGCGACTCCTATCATACTCCAGTGATTGGTGGAAATGAGCCTTTATTTGGAAATATTTTCATAAGAATAGGCTTCTCAAGCCAAAGTAGGAGAATTGGTAAGAATACAGATTGAATATCTAGAGGCTATGTAGGTAAGAAGCCCCTATGATAATTGATAGTTTAGGATGGAATATGGGGAATTAAGTGTGTATAACTTTGTGGAAGGTTCATACCCTAACAAATAATTTGATAAGAGACAATGAAGAGTTCAAGGAACTGGAAGAATGGATGGAGGAAGGGGTACTTAAAATGTTGGTTGAAAGTGGGATTCTCAAGGTTGTTGTATTTGTTGGCATGTAACAACATTACTCCCAATCTTTAGCAGTCTTGGGATTTAGGCATTAAAGACTTAAAAGGGTATGTGCCGGTAATTACAGCAAAAAATGATCATAGGATCTAGATGAGCAAAAAAACAGGTTGCTATATGATTAAAGATGGGTATAATCAACTTATTCAAAAGCTCCATCACCCCCCTTCTGATCGAATCTAGGGAAGAATCTAGAATACATATGGGATGCCTATGTTAATCTCTTATGTGGGGAACCTCTACAAAAAATCAGGCCGAATATTTAGCCCTGTGGTTTAGGAAACTCTACAAACAACCAAGTTGAATATTTAGCCCGAGGTTTAGGAACCTCTATAAAAACTAGGCCAAATATTTAGCTCTGTGGAAAGGACTAGAGCTGACTATCTCTAGAGGTATCCATCAATTAATGGTCTTTGCCGATTCAATGATAGTGATCCAAAGGGTTAATAAAGTCAAGGACAAGCATGACCGACCCTCCACTTTTATCCTCCAAATAATTCAACTCTTATTGGGAAGGTTTGATGTAATTTACTTTTATCATGTTAAGGAAAATATTAACACAGAGGCTGACTTGTTGGCTAACAAGGGATATTCATTAGAACAAGGCGTTTTAAATATTGATGGAGGGTTCCTTCAAACCAAGGTAATACCGTGAAGAATCAATATTTTTTTTCTCATCCTGTGTTAATGAAAAGTTAGGATTAATGGGCCCTATCTCAATGATTAATCTAGACAAGCATCACTCTGGAACTACATTAATGCTCAGAGTTTGGTGGTGACCCTAAAATGATATGGAAGATTGTGCAAGTGCAACATTCACTACGTTATGAAGGGAACAAGACAATTGGAGATATGATAGTATCATTCATAAAACCATTTGAATGCGGGAAACATTCGATCTTGGAGCAGCATTGTAGTTTGCATGTGTGAAGTCTCTGGATAGTTTGAAATTCCCTTGGGACAACATCCTTGCCATTATGGCTCCTGATTTCCCTATCTGATTGGTCCCTGTGATTTGAGATGGTACTAACGGTGATGGAAAAGGACTCAAATCATGACAGGCTTTATCGTCATTATATATTGAATAACGATGTTTATGTTAATGTGTAGTGTCAGGGTTCAAAGATACTCTCTATTAAATTTGCTACCAGGTATGGTTTAAATTAGTGAGCATGGAGAATTATAACGATTGTGTGGAGGATGAGTTTCATAATATGATGATTAGTCTGGTAGGTGCCTTGGAATTTTTTAGTGAGTCTATTTCCTGACATGCCGAAATGATAATGGTGGAGTCTTAGGCCCAATGTGAGCTTTTGTCGTAGAGAATTGGCCTCCTCAAGGTCAACATGGACCGTTTGCAACAGGCTCATGAAATTTTGAGCTATTGGGTTGTGAATCAAGAGTTGGTTGACATTGTTGAAGTAGGTGGGGGTCGTGATGAAGAAAACGTGGAGTCGTTGGGCACCTATGAGCAAATTTAAGAGACCAATTTTGCCTCTGATGATGGACATGAAGCCACCTTCCTGCAACTCAAGTCTGAGTAACCAGAAGCCTTAGTCACCCCAAATATGGAGGATATATAGTATCTTGTTCAGTAATCAAATATTTTGTTTCATGTTATGTAAATATGCAGATTTTTTAGGTATTTTCTAGCCAATCTATGGAGAAAACTAGTTTAGGATAGATACAAATAGCCTAGGAGATAATAATGTTAATCTTTTAGGGGAATATTGAACTGTTGGAGATGAATTTTTGGTATATGAGGTATAAGGATATGGCCTTCTAACCAAAATGTTTTAATGAAATGCATAACCATTTCCTTAAAAAAAAAATGAATTGATTTTCGTTTTTCCCAAAGAGGTTCCATTATTTGAAGAAATTAGGTACAAAAAGCGTTCTTTCCGATAAAATAAATATTCATTTAGCTAATGACCATACTTTTACGAGAAAAAGGGTTTAAAAAAATATTTACAAGAAGGAAAGATAAACATAGAGATCTTGTTTTGCAGTAAAATTGTTTAATATGGGTGAAATTCATTTAGGTTATCACCGTATTTTATTGGAAAAATGATTTGACAGAATATTTATAGGAAGGATAGTTTATAGACTAGAGGTAGGAAAACCACCTTTTTAACAATTTTCATGGTATTTTGTCTGGAACTTTAATGCGTGAGAGTAAAGAAGTTGTGTATTATTTGAATTTACTTAGTATTTGTAGTTTTATTGTAGCTGATTCAAGATAAATTAAGAGATTTGTTTTCGGAGTAAAATTTTTTAATCTGGGTGAGAGTAAATATATATATATATATATATATATATATATATATATATATATAATATTATATATATAGTTAAGAAATCTATCCCAATTATACATTTTCTCACATATATTAACTACAGAGGATTGACTTTAATTGAATAATCAAATAAGGCATTACACGTTGATATTTAGGATTTAGTTGAATAATTAAAGGGGGCTCTGCTACGAGCAATATGTAAGTAATATTTCTAGGCAACTCATTGTTTTGACAAGTTGGAAAACATGAAAGTAATATTTTGTGCCTACTCATTGATAACTTGATATGATAAAATTGTAGCCATAATTTTGTTGTAAATTTGACAGAATATAAAAATGTTGTCAATTGACAATTCTAAGCCTTTAAGTGTTTGATATTTTTCATTTTCGTTAGCTTTATAGGTTTATTAGCTATATTTTATGTTTCATTTTTAATTTTTAATTATTAGATTTAAATATTAATAGAAAGAATCAAATCAATAAGGGAGAAAACTACTTTGCCTTTTTTTTTGCAAAATACCATGAGGACAAAGTTGCCTTTCTTTTCTTGCCAAATGCTATGAGAATCAATAGAAAAAATGGAGGTGAGCCTTTTAGTAGAAATCAAATCATTGTAATCATGAAATTGATGGAAATATTTTTAGGAGGAGAAATATGATTTTATTTTCAATTCTTTTATTTAATTCTAGAACTTTTTAAAGAGCCCATTAACCTAGTGATTTAAAGCTTTAACAAAATCACATAAATAAACATATAATCCTAAGGAGTACAACCACCTACTTCATAATTCAATTCTTTTATTTAATTCTAAAACCTTCTGAAGGTTCAAGATTCCATCAACTTAGTGATTTAAAGCTCTAACAAAATCACATAAATGCGTAAGGAGTACAACCAAATCACATAAACCAAGGTAGATCCATCTTAACTCTAGATATATAAGGCGTTGAGAGGGATCAAATCTCTCAAGGTGAAAACCTCTTTTTTGAGTGCAAAACTTGAAGAAAGGTTTGCACCTTGAGAGATTTCATCCCTCTCGGATGCTTTATAGATCCAAAGTTAAGATGGATCTATGATGTTTAATCATTAGAGATCTATTCAATTCATGGAAATTTTGAAAAAAAACTTTACCTTGAAGGAATTTGACTTATATATATA
>APFE030299004.1:0-10025 GCA_000404065.3 Pinus taeda
CAATATTGCATCGGCCAAAATGGATTGACATCTTCGAAGTTTGTAGAATTTTCGAAATTAAGGCAGTCAGAATTTTTTTTTGAACATGCGGTGTAAATAACCCTTCCAATAACCAGTTCCACGGAACAAGACGCAGATAACTGCAGAAATGTCAAGAGAACCGAGGTAGAGTGACCGTTTATCTATTCAGTTATCTATCCTGTACAGCAACCTTATCCAAAGTTCCATGAATCTCTCTGAGTTGAGTTGGTGAAAGTTACAAAGTTCCATTAAGATATTTGAACCATCTTGCCATTTACTCATTGTGTTATATTAATGGTGTTGCAGGAATTCAAATGAGAACCAGAACCTGCTTGCTCAGCAAACAGCCCACGCCCTTCAGCACTGCTAGCTGCTCTCAGAGACAGTACTCCCTGAGAGGAGCGATTCGCTGCCGGAAATATGGAGGGCGGAATAGTGAAAAGTGGGGAGGAATACGAAGGATCTGATGATCTCAGACAAGAAAATGAAAATGCCCATGCAGTTAGATCATTGCCTCCTACCAGTGTTGCTCCACCTACTTAATCCACCAGCGAAAACCCAGGTATAGAAGCTCATCATATATTTTTCCTTTACATATATTGGCTTCCCTCTTTTTAAGATTTTTTTTTCTGTCATAGAATTTTCTATTAGAAATGCTTTCGTATAATATTAATATTTTTGGAAAATTTGATTAGTAAACATCATACAATGATTTAAACGAATAAAAATATTAACAAGAATTCGTTGAAATAAACTCGGAGTGAACTAATCCATAAGATAATGATTAATAGATTTGTATTAGATATTACTAAATTTGTCCATGACCTTTATTTATACTTGCTATTCTAGAAAACAAATTCCATTAATTCGACGACTCCAAAAGAATTAGCTGTATAGGTTTGTCAGAGTTTTCTCTGGTAAACATTTTTGTTAAACGTTCTAAGTAATGTCAGACATGGCAGAGGCATGACACTGTGAATTGAGTTATATAAAAGATCTCTGAGAATATTTTAACTGTTGCAGACAGTTTTCTAAAAGTCCTTTTCTGCAATATTAATGCGCTCATTTTCGGCCAGAGAAACTGTAACATTCTGATCTAATGGAATTTAACTAGATCTAATTTTACTGCCTCCTTGCACATTCTATTAATGTGTGGAAAGTCTGGTCTATACTGCAACCCTTCCATGAAATATCTGGTAATTCTGAAGTCCTTACAAACACCCGTTTAGAGTAGTTAGTTTAATCTATAATGTGTTTTGCATCTTTTTTCTCATGTAGATAAAGGAAAGCGACTTATTGAGGAGGAAGCTCCCGCTGCAAAATCTTACAAGTGCATGTATTGTCCAAAGACCTTTTCTCGATCACAAGGGCTTGGAGCTCACATAAACTGCCATCGCCAAGGTAAAACGTTACTCTTATGAATAATATTTTTGCAGTTGAATTTGCGGAAAAATTCAAATGTTTCTAGAAAATGTACTTTGTTTGGATGCATGGACTTCAGTAAATTAAGAATGCATAGAATCCAAAAGATTAAAGTAAATATGTGCATACATGAGTTTCTCATTCTAATCTAATATAACAAGATGTCTTTTTCAATCAAGATTCATCACGTGTCTCTTTCATTCAAAATTCATCTTAATTTGGATGTGTATATTTACAAAATCATGTATATTTCTTTCGCATTGAGTATGCAGAAAGACAGGAGCAGTTGGACAATGCACTGAACCTTGTAAAAATAAGTCCCGTTCCAATCTAATTTGTAAGCCATTTTATTTTCAATTTGTTCTTTGTTAAATATTTTACATAAATCTCATAGATTTTTTTTTCATTTAATAGAAATGGGCAGCCGCAACATCGGTTCTCCATCTGAAATTCAACTACAATTCGCTGGAACTCTAACGTTGGCTGACCCCTCTACCCCTAAGTTTAAGTCAATGGCAGATTTCTCAAATATTCAAGAATAGGATGGACATAATTTTTGGATTTTTGGTTTTTGAATTGTTTAGAGCCATTGCCATCTTCCCAAACATAGGATGGACATAATTTTTGGTTTTTGAATTGTTTAGAGCCACTGCCATCTTCCCAAACAGGTCCTTCAATTGGCACGACTAGTACAGAGAGCGTTCAATTGGCACGACCAGTACAGAGAGTGTTCTATCCACCGATCGATAGATGTTTGACGGTATATTAATTGCTTTGACTTTTTTCATATGGTACACTTTAACCAATGTTTCAATAAAATTTCAAATTTCAAATTACTTACTTTTTATTTTCATGAGTTTGGATTGGGCGAAAGGTTTTGAGCTCTTATTGCAAGCGTCGTCCTTCAAAGTTATATACACGGTTTCAATTTCCTGTAGACAAGACAGAAGAAAGAGTAACCAAGGCCTCCGTTTCATGGTGTTGACGGTTGAGCATTGCTATTTTGTCTACTTTGCTTCCACATGGTATCTCAACAACTCATCCTTGAAATCTCATACTCATGTAGTGTTTGAGTCGTCATGATAGACACCAAACTGGACTATTAAGTAGCTTTTCGACCCTAGAAATTGTGGTTATGAATATTTGCACAAGAAAACTATTTGAACCTTAAACCAGCTATTAATGTATAAAAGCGTCAGAAATGGAAATACTACCATAGCCATCTGCATTCCCCAACACTACAAATTTTAATCCCAAATTTCTCTATAAATCCTTCATGAAATTAGGAACTATGGTCTCTGATCTCATATCTTGCTGAATCAATCAACATGTAAGTAACTGAAACTCCCCCAAAGCGTGGTTAACACAATGATGCAGTTAATGAGTGGTTAACACAACGATGCAGTTAATGAGTGGGTATCTGGGATTGTATTTTCATTATCCACTTTTAAACGTGATTCATAGCCATCATAATAATTCACAAAATTAAAATTATATTCACGTTTAAAACTGATGCAAAACTCCCACCATCTACCTTCAATCATTACCATACATTTATTTTCCAGTAAAAAAAAATTAATATGAATTTTTCAGAGTAATATTTCTTCGTTTACAAAAACGAAAAAGTTACAAAAATGAAAAAGTTATTGTATTAAGATCTTTTGTGGTCATTAATTTTGCCATAAGAGATTCGAAAAAAAAAAACTAGAATATGAGGATATTTTTTGCAATACCGACCGTTAAATCTGGAATATTTCTTTGGGTTTTTCTTGTCAACGATGCTAAGCATCTTCAAGACGTAAATGAATAATTATTTATTAGGCACACAGAAAAAGACAAATAGATACAGATATAGAGAAAGTAAATAGAATTGACTTACTAATTCTGCTCTGAATAGTAAATTGAATTCACTTACTAATTCTGCTCTGAAATGTATTGCAGATTTAATTTTCCTATAATTATCTGACTCACTCAACTTCCCATGTCTCCATTTCAACTGCATTGAATGAAGCGAACCTGTGGATTATTCTCATGGTATCTGGCTCACTCAACTTCCCATGTCTCCATTTCAACTCCATAGAATAAAGTCAATGGAAGCGAACCTGTGGAGTATTCTACCATGCGAGGATCTTCTCTTACATATAGGGAGGCAAAACAAAGCATTCCACATATAAGGGGTAGAACAAAGCATCGCTCGTTCCCTCGGCAAGTGACTAAGTAGACATCCCTGCAACTACTAGGAGTTCAAAGTCAGAAAGGCAAAGCAAAGGCTTCACTTGAATAAAATGAAGGAGTTCAAAGTCAGGAAGGCAAAGCGAAGGCTTCACTTGAATAAAATGAAGATGTGAGGACGTGCTTGCTAGGTGTAAAACATGATGTCCAGATGTCATAAAATTCACAGACGGTGGAAAGTTGGAAGCTTTACCGATTGAAACTTATATATAAGGTTGAATCTTTTATATATGGCAATTTTGAAGTAATGCATTTTTGAAGTTTTAAACTTGTTATCCTATCTTTTATCAAAATTATATAGTCTCCCCTGCAATAAGAGGTACAAAGTGAAAGTTTGAATAAACATTGGTTTGGCAACTTTTTTTTTAAAAACATTGGCTAAAGAATCGAATGTATTAGTTGGTAAATCCGCATCGATTGTTATAGTCCCTGCCTTATTCACAGACGGTGGAAAGTTGTAGACTTTACAGATTGAAACTTATATATAATGTTGAAACTTTTATATACAACACTTTTGAAGCTATGCATTTTTGAAGTTTTATATTTGTTATCTTAAGTTTTATAAAAATCATATATTCTCCTCTGCAATAAGAGCTACGAAGTGAAAATTTAGCTAAAAGTTAGTTTAGCAAAGTGGTTTTTTAAACATCAGTTAAAACATGGAATGTATCCATGATTAGTTAGTAAAGCCATTTAATATTACGTTGGGGCCTATCGATAGCTACAGTCCTTGCTATGCCGAAGACAAGGATGGGCATATGGCCCTGGCCTGAGCAGAGTCCAGCTATGTTTCAAAACTGATCGAAGGTCATGAATAAAATAAGCGCTGGCTATACAGTTCCTGCTCTTTGAGCTATTCTTGCAGCGGATCAGGCAGGTGTGACCTTATGCGCAAGGGTGTAACCTTATGATTCAACCAAATAGAGTCTTTGGATTATTGCTATTCCATTCGACATATGAATGGACGCATACTATCAGTGATCTGGCCTTTAGTCGGTCTGAGCGCTTGGTTGTTCTATAGTGTGACTGCGAATATATAGGGATTTTTCCACTGAAGACGATAACATTTAATGTTCTGGATTAATGCTAACTTACAACTTAGCATTAATTTCCTGCATCGGAGAAAAGCCAATCCCATATAATTTAACCAAACTTTATATGTATGGTAGAAAACTCAACTTTGGTTATCTCGTTTCGAATACATTGAAAAATGAGAACCCACAATAAGACTTCAAATCCGGTTACCCAATCAAACTAAAAATAAATAATTTTAAATATATTTTTTTAACGAAAACTTTGGTTAAATGCGCTAAATGATATGTATTTCAAATAGTCAACTCAGATTAATATAGAGTCAACGCTCTTGCGAACGCTATAGCCCCAGGCAGGGACTTTTCTTCTATTTTATAATCATCACTACCACGTATTCTTCTCTGCATGCGCCACCTTTCATTTTTTCCACCTTTCATTTATCGCCACATGTTCGGCTTTGCATACACCGCCTTGCAATAAGGGAGTTGTAGCCTCCAGGAGCTTGCATTTATCGCCAGCTGGCCCTCCTAGCCTCGGTACTTGATCTTCATCTACAGATACTATTCTTGTTTGTCATCGGACGGTGAGGTTGTTTCAGGTTTTCTGATGTCTGCGTTGCACGTCTATCTCCTCGGCATAGACTATACTGGGTTATCGTTGCCCTTCATGGTGAGAATGGTTTTCTGCTCTATCTTATCATTTGACATGGTCATTATGTGCATAGATAATCGGTTTATTTCTCTGGTTGATGCCTTTACTTATCGATGGGCCTAGTCTCTACAGAATTATGGACTCCTACACCATGCATAGCGATGCAGGAGCATTAATTTAGATATAATTTGCTTTAATCGATGCGGGAGCGTTAATTTAGATATAATTTGCTTTAATCTTTAGTAGAAGAGGGGCGTATATACCCAATATATAAATTTAAATTTGAATATGGGTAATCAACCAGCCACGGCCAAGCGCCGAGTCTGATTCTCCTGTCAAAGGGTTGGATCTGTGTGGTTAAACAAAGTTTCATAAAATGGCTCCGACTGGATGGCCTGTTATGGGCAGCCTTCCACTTCGCAGGTAGGTCACCCAGATTGATTGTTGTGTCAAAATGCAACTCGAATTGGCGCTAAGTCTTGCTATTGGGTTGGGGAATTTTGCGGTAGTTACCAAGCTCATTCATGCTTGCAAGCAAGAACACAGTAAGCTCCTTAATTCCCGCATATACCCATCTCTATATACCATACATGTTGCATCACGGAAATCATAGACCGAAAGTACCAAGCTCATTCATGCTTGCAAGAAAGAACATAGTAAGCTCCTTAATTCCTGCATATACCCATCTCTATATACCATGCATGTTGCGTCATGGAAATCACAGACAAGCCACTACCTGACATCCGGACGTGAGCAATTTTCGTGAGCGACATAAGGGAGGTTAGTGAGCTTGAGACAATTACAGGAAAGGACTTCCAATACTACTATTCAACTCAACATTAAAACTACATTAGTTTAGGTTTGAACTAACACTGGAATCGTTCATGCGAACTTTTTAAATTCTTTCTAATATATATATATATATATAGTGAGTAAACCATACATTTTTAGCTTTGCATACCGCCATTGCTTTGTTCTGAATCTTCTCCGTAGATATCTTGATTCTGTCGTCCAAATTCTTCAATGCAACTGCCAAACTGCAATTAGAATCTTGCCTCTGTAATGATAAATCAAAAACAGAATTAAGCACTTCACTTGAAGATGAAAATCTGAGATGAATCAACACAACACGCTCATTCTTTAGCTAAAAAGATCAAAATCCTTTCAATCAATAAACCAGAAGACACTGACCCACACTTGCATCTGTGGAATTGGAAATTGAATCTAGAATAACTGCGAGAGGGAAAATTGAATGGCGCTGAGCATGAAAGAGAATGATTCTATTTGTGTGAAGAGCCCATTGCAGAGCGTTGTAGCTGTTCTTGGTGTCATTCATGGCCACCATTATGGTCCTGCTTCCAATCTTCTGCTCGTTCATGGACCTCGCTTGGTATCGCCGATTATACCCACAAAACGTTAACGATGGTCGTTTGGCAGGTATAAACTATGGTGGTTTGGATGGTGGCAGGTGTAAACAATGGGGCAGCTGTAAACGAGGGAGGTAGTCCATGCAACTTTGGTTAAAAAAAACACTTGCTTAGAAATTCACTGAAGCATCAACAAACACATAATTGGACTTCCAAAACTCATAAAACGTTGGAAACAAAAACAACCTAAGAAACTGAGATAAAAATAAAAATATTCAGAGAAATCAGAGTGTAAAGCAGATGAAAAAAGAGGGTAAACATATATGTCCAATGGCTGAAGTGCTAACCCTTCATATATTTTAGTTGTTAATTGCTAAAAACCCATCTTAACCTAGAGCTTTAACTCCCAAATACGCATCTTAAGCTGGAGTTCTTCAGTCAGTAGAAGTTTACACCTTAATTATTTTAATCTCGTTTATGTTTGATCAATTTCAGAAATTTCAAGTAAACAGAAATAAAATAACTAGGTTATTTTCCATATATTACCAAGTTAGTTCAACTCCCAAATACCCATCTTAAGTTGGAGCTCTTAGTAGAAGTTTACACCTTAATTCTTTTAATCTCTCTATGTTTATCAATTTCGGAAATTTCAAGTAAACAGAAATAAAATAACTAGGTTATTTTCCATATATTACCAAATAAGTTCAATGGAATTGTTAGGTAAATTGAGGTTGTGCAAAAATCAAATAACTAGGTTATTTTCCATGTATTAGTAAGGAGTTCAAGTTAGTACAATGGAATTGAAATTCACATTACGCATAATTCCTATGCCAAAGTGAATGAGACATCAGGCAGAAAAGAAGAATACTTCAAAACCTTTGACTATGTAACAAAGACCAACCCTTTAATGGACAAATCCGGTGCAAGGAGAGGCTCCATTTCAGGAGAGGTAAAATTAATAAAAGCGATGTGTTTGTGTGCACACACAGATATTCATTTCGTATATGATTAGATAATATAAAAGAGAAGCAGATATGTATTTCCTATTAGCGCCATAAAACACAGTATATGGGACATTGCTGGGTTCGTAGAGAAAGTTACGATCAGAAAACACCTTTGTCAAAAGGAGTAGTCCACGGAGGATTGCACAAGCATGAATGAAAAATGTTACAAGATCCTTCATATCTATTCATAAAACGCTCCGGGACTTTGAAAGGCAAATGCCACTTTCTTTCAATTCACAAGCATGCACCGAAAAGCATTACAACATCCTTCACATATATTATTGACAACAAAAATATAATCATTGCAATGTGCATAGAGAGGACTCGTAAAAGTTGTATGTGTGTTCCCAACAGAATTTTGTTGCTCTTAGATTCAAAATCTCTCGACATCTATGAACATGAGAACCAAGCACAAGCACAAAATGAAAGGGTATATAGAAATATCAAAAGATACAACTAGTATTACTCCAAAAACTTCTGCATATCTACGCAAATAGAGGATCATGTGAAAGAAAGTAAGGATGTGATCCTATTTCTATGAACTCATACAATTCATGCAAATCTAAAATAGGGATATATACTACCAGACTGAAACTTAAAATTCCAAACACCACTGCAGGAAGTATTAGTGCTTTTTTAATCAATGGGGCGTTGATCGAACAAACAGCACACTGAACAAAGAACATAAGTTAGGTTTTGTGTTCGAATAGGAAGCCTACGTTGGTCCATGCTCTGGTAGAGGCACTAGTCAAGTCAGAAGATAACGTAAGAGAGACAGACACCACCGCGGTAAGAAGACGGAGTAAGAGAGGCAGACCCTAAGATTATGCCGAAGCACCTACACACTACGAGTTGTTCGCCCGTAGCTTGCCGTCTCACCTCTGAACATGAACATACACTAAGGTCAGACAATTTACCTACCACTGCCCAGCCTGTCGAGATCCCCACTCTCCTTATGCGTTCAGAGAATTTAATCCTCTTGTCCAGGTTATCAGAGGAGAATTTACCATCGGTAAGGCCATATTATTACATAATATCTATATGAATTTTGACATAAGAAATATTGCATATGAAAAAAAAATGGAAGCAACAATTTAATACCAGAGAAAATTGATATGCTTCATTGAAGAGAAACTAGAGGAACCGCGGGCTCTCTCTCCGGAAAATATAGACATCGGGGATATCTTAACACAAATACAGACGTTTGTTCATCACCTAGGGGTGTCGACACGTGCATTGCATGCATCCAATGCTCGATCAATGGGCAGGGTAGCAACGCCACCTTTATTTAGTTAAGGTCACATATTTCAGGGTATTAGCATGGCGAATAGTAACGGAAGGCAGAAATGGTCTATTGCTTCCCTACCGCCTTTTTAATGACAAACATAAAAAAGCATAATGTGAAAACCGTGTTAAGAAAACCACCATTTTAAAAACTTTGCATAAAAAAACTTGTTAAAAACTCATTTACGAAACTTTGGATAAAAATCTTGTCCGCCCGAAAATAGCATAAAGGCAGAATATCTTAGTTCCTTTCAAACTTTGGATAAGAAAAGCGTTGCAGGTGTATTTTTCCCTCGATACGCGCGAAGTTTCCAATAAGAGGTAAAAAAGAAAACTTTGGATAAATTGTCTAGCACGCTAAATTGTCATCGAAAACTTTGGATAAAATTTGGGAAACATAAAAAATTTTGGTCATTAATTGATTGTCAGCAATCGATCGATCGCTAATAGTCTCAGGCAGGGACTAATTAAGAGTCGGTAACCTCTGACAAATAAAGATGGGGACTACCAAAAATTCCAAAATACCTTGACTTATATCTGGTCAAGATGGAGTGTTTTCAGTGTTTGTGGGCTTTGGATCAATCAAATTTCAATAAACACTAATAATTTTTATTGGCATGATGTAATTAAGTAATTTGTGTATTTTAATATAAAGCCAATTGAATGTTAATATATTATAACTTTTAAATATTAAATAGAAAAAGGATAGAATGTTAAACTATTTATTTAGTTTTTGTATTTAGGTTTTTGTGATCTATAATGAATTAAGGAAAGTTTTTTGATAAAAATTACATAAGAGAAATTTTTGGCCAACACATTTCGAACTTTTTCTAAATATTTTTTTCTCCATCACATTTCTTCTTAACATTTGTCCTCCCTCTCACAGTAATATTGCAATTACAATTATTTTGGTCCTTGTCACTCATCCAAAGTCAATGAGTATCAATCACTTAATAATTTGTATCATTTACCCATCTAGAGTTGTGTTCTCCCATTAAAATAAAAATACTGT
>APFE030299008.1:0-11053 GCA_000404065.3 Pinus taeda
ATGAGTGCTTGAACTCTAAAATAAAAGACCTTGAGCATGAAACCCATGCTACAAAAATAACAATAATAAATTTTCTTTAATTTTTTACAATATACAAGAATCAAAAGTATATTTTATATTTATGAAGACCAAACCTATTTACACATTTTTCAAACTCCCTTTTAACTAGGGAGGTATTCATAAATGGTACATGGACATTCTCACACTGAAGAGATCACATAAGAAGAGTGGGATTTGTGAGCCATCTGTTTGCATCAAATCAACCAGCATTCACATACCAAGACCTTGACTAACAACTCTATCTCTCCGCGAGATCAGAGCAAAATACTGGCGACACCAATGATTGATAAACACCATCATCATTGTCCCTCAAGGCACATACCCCACCTGGGTGTTCACAGGGTATGTCCTTCCAGGACAATTCGTATCTTGGAATACCACATCTCAAGGAATTTCCTCTACGACTACTCTTATGTTGGATGCTCTACCTTATCCTTTAAGAGTAGTGGATGCCAAATGCTTACCAAATCCTCCATTTTTTATTCACAAAGTGAAGACAAGAATGATGTGTCTATGTCTCCCTCTCAACCAGGGAGGATATATCAACTAGGGAGGATATATCAATCAATCCAAGCTTGTCTTTCAAATATACAAGCTTCTTATTAGGAAGAGATTTTGTGAAGATGTCAACTACTTGTTTATCAGTGGAGATATACCGTAGCTGCAACACTCCATGCTACACCAACTTTCGAATGTAGTGATACTTGTTATTTATGTGCTTTGTCTTTCCATGAAACATTGGGTCTTCACACAACCTTATAGAGCTGGTGTTGTCACAATGTATCATTATAGGGTCCATTGGTCCTTCAAACAAGTCAGACAACAACTTCCTCAACTAGATAACTTCTTTGCTTACTTAACAAGCTGTAATGTATTCAGCCTCAGTACTACTCAAGCAACTGATTCTTGCTTTCTACTCATCCAGGATATCATGGAGGATCCCAAACTAAAACATCCTCCAGTAGTTCTTCTCGCATCCATCTGACTGCCTCCCCGATCGAAATTTGTATATCCAATCAATTGGACATAGTACCTCTTATCATAGTTTAGGTAGTAGTGGATTGTTCCTCGTAGATATCTCAGTATATGCTTGGATGTTATCCAATGATCATGCTTGGGCTCTACCTAGAACTGACTGAGAACATTCACTGCAAAACAAATGTCTGGTTGAGTATTTACCAAATACATCAGTGAGCCAATCAATTGTCTATACCTTTTGGAATCCATTGGGCTTGATTCAAAACTTCTTAGCCTTTTCAAGTTTGTGATCATAGAGGTTTTCATAGGTTTGCAATCCATTATGTCAAACCTTTTCAACATCTCGATCACATACCTTTTTTTACCTAGGTAAATCTCATTAGGTCCTTGCCAAACTTCTAACCCATAATAATAGTGCATCAACCTTGCCTTCATATCGAATTCTGTTGCTATTGCACTCTTGAATACGACCTTCTACACCTGTCATGAGAAGATCATCTACATATAGAAGAATGATTACAGGCTCATCCTGCACAACCTTGATATAGAGATTGGGATCAGTAGAACTCTCATCAATAGTGCCATTTAGGAATGATGTCTTGAAATCCATTTGATGTTTGTTCCATCACATCGATGCTGCCAAAGAGACTAATGAACGTATAGTTGTATACCTTGCTGTAGGTGCAAATTTCTCTTGATAATTGATGGCTTCTTGTTGAGAGAAGCCCCTAGCCACAAATCTTGCCTTATATTTATCAATACTTCCATCTACTGCATGTTTAATCTTGTAGAGCAACTTGGAAGTTACCACAAATTTGTCTTTAGGCCTAGGTACGATCTCCAAAACTCCATTTTTCATTATTGATTGATACTCTTCATTAATAGCATCTTTCAATTCCTGATGTTTGACGACTTCTTTAAAGGTGGATGGTTTTGTTTCTATTAACTTCGTCATATAGGTAGTGTAACTTGAATATCTTTTGGGCTTCTTACTTTCCCTGAATGTGCCTTTGGCTGCTCCATGTTCTTCTGCATCGAGAAGAATAGATTTCAACCAATTAGGTCTTTTTCTCCTTTTCAGGGAGGATCACAGGTTGCATACGTTCACTGGGATCTTCATCTCCATGGTTTGAGTTCACTTCCCCCTCGGTGCATTCTTCCTCAAATATTGGAATTTCTTCATTACCTGAATCCATTCGGAGGTCCTTTGATTTCTTGAATACAATACTTTAGTTAAAGATTACATCTCGACTTACTTCTATTCAGTATCCTTCCTTGATGTAGATCCTATATGCCTTTGAAGTATTATTGTAGCCAAAAAATATTCCCTTCATGCTTGTAGGATCCAACTTCGTTCTCTTATCCTTCGAAATGTGAATGTAGACAGGACAACCAAATATTCGGAGATGGTACACACTTGGTTTCTTCCCAGTGAATGCTTCTTTGGGATTCATGTTGTCTGGTAATCTGTGAGGACTTCAATTTTGAATACATGCAATAGTCTTTGTTGCTTCACCCCACAGGCATTTTCATAAATCTTGATCATGTAACATGGCTCTTACACTTTCTTCAATAGATTGATTCTTTCATTCATGAACTCCATTTTGTTTGGGATTGTATGGGACTATCAACTCCCTCTCAATCCCAAACTCCTTACATAAAGCTATGAATTCCTTCGAAGTTTATTATCCTCCATTGTCAGATCTTAATATCTTTATCCACCTTTTTGTAAGGTTCTCTACTTCATCTTTGAATTCTTGAAATTTGTTGAATACTTCATCCTTGGACTTCAACAAAAAAATCCAAGTTTTCCTTGAGTGGTTATCCATGAATGTTATATAATATAGATGACCTCCAAGAGACTTTGTAGACATAGGACCATAAACATCAGAATGAATGAGATCCAAAATTTCTTTTGACCTTGAAGCACTGCTTCCAAATGGTCTCTTAAAATTTTTACCTAATGCACATCCCTTGCATACTCCTTCATGATCATCCTTGAGTTCAGGGATGCCATTCACCATTGAATTTAGGGTTGGTAAGATTTTGCAGTGAAGGTGACCAAACCTTCTATGCCAAAGTTCACATGGACTTGCTTCAGTGTGAACCAAAGCTAGAGAGAGAGAGGAATCAACAATCTGTAGAGTCTTCCTCCATGAATCCCATTGATCTTTGCATTTTTGATGCTAGAGTTTTTGTCCTGTACTACAACCTTTCCATTTATACATGTGACTCTATCTCCCTAATCTTCTAGACATGAAATAGAAAGTAGATTCTTTTGCAAACCTTGAACCAATAGGATATTGTTGAGATGAATATTTCCTCCATTCTCTAGCTCTAGTGAGGTTGATCCAATTCCTCTTTACAGGATAGCTCTTCTTGTCACCAAGCTCAATGGAGTAAGAAGATTTTCCTTTTGATAAGGTCTTTAGTTGCTTGTGCTCACCTGTCATATGTCTTGATGTTCCACTGTCGCTTACCCAAATAATATCATCCTCAAATGTGCCAGTGAGTGCTGAGAATAACCCTTTGTCCTTTGTAGAATTCTTGGTCATACTATTCTTGATGTATAATAGGAAATTCTATAATGCCTTGGTAGCTTTCTTGAGATGACTTGCTACCATAGAAGACTTCTTCAAAGACTTCTTCAAGGATGTAGTGATCTTCATCATGCCCTTATTAAACCATGTTGAGAAATCTATAGGGCTATAATTAGGATGATTTCTCTTAACCTTGATCACTCCTTGTGATGTCTTTTTACTTTTTCTTACTTATTAGCTTCTTCTCTTATTATTATGTCATTCTTATCATCAAACAACTACTAAAACAAGAAGATCAACAATACAAGGGAACACAGACTATAAGCTACAAGCTAGGGCCAAAACCTCTCCACTTGAGAGGAAAACCCACAAATCTCTTCTCTTCTTATAGTTTTTTTAAATGACGAATTCCAAGACCTCTAGACCAAGACCAATACCCCTCCGAGACCAAGTTCGACCTTGATGATGTGCTTCTTTTGTCCAAGTCAAACCTAGTAAAACCTCTTCCAACAACACAACTTTGACCCCCAGCTACAAAATTTCGTCCTCTACTGCAGGTCTGAAATTTCCGGCCCGTGCAACAACTGTTGCCTCAACACGTGTGAGCAAATCTGGGGCTTCCAAGGCTTCCTTTGACCTTCGCTTGAATTTATCCTCCTTCTAGGGCTTGAGGATGACCTAGTAAACCTTCTTTCGAGCTTTTTTCTGCAGTTTCTTCAAGTTCGTTCTTGGAGCAACAAAAACCTAGCCTCCTTCCTTCGCACGTGTGAAAGGAGAGAGAGAAATTACCCAAACACTTGTCCTTCTTCCTTCTTCTATAGCCTCTTTCTTCTTCTCCTTCGCTTTTATGATGAGAGAATGAATGATGTCCATAGGAGGTCGAGTTCCCTCCTATATATAGGATTCCAAGTTGGATGAAATGCTCTAATTGAGGCCAAGTTCTTAGCTGTCAGGACGACTCGGTCTTGGGGGTTATTTTGACACTTTTAGATATAAAAATAATTCTTTTTACAAGTTACAATGTGCCCGATGGGGTCTTCTTCATATGACAATGACTCTTTTGACTTCTTGACCTTAGGACAAACCCTAGAAGCACTCAATGAGTGCTTTACCTCTAAAATATAAGACCTTCAGCATGACACCATGTTATAAAAATAACAATAATATTTTTTCTTCCATTTTACAATATACAAGAATCAAAAGTACATTTCATACTTATGAAGACCGAACCTAGTTAGATAGTTTTTAACACAACGAGGTTTTAGGGACTTGCTTATTGTCTCCAAGACGTTCTAGGTAGATTTTAGGGTTGTTCTAGACAAATTTCGAGCATATTCTTGACAGATTTCATGTATATTTTGTACAGATTATAGGGATATTCCAGGCATGTATCTTCAGTTTTGACAATTGGACAATTGACCATTTTTCCTATCCATTTTTTTGTATTACATTGAATACAAATTTGTTGTACAAGTTGTAGGGAAAACATGGGTTTTATACGATGGGTTCGATTTGGGTTTCAGTTATTTAACTATTTCTTTTCATCAACAAGATTACAACAAACAAAGCTTACATATCAAAAATTTAGGAAATGCAACATTTCAAAGGGTCGATTCTTCTGGTTAATGCTTCCATTCTCCTCATTTTTGGGGTCATCTCAGCTTTTACATATGGCATTGAAGAGAATGTAACTAGGTTCGATATTTATACATGTAATTTTGATCTTTATACTTGGAAAGAAAATAAATATTATTTTTGTAAATTATATGAATGAGTTTCTTGCTCCATAGGTCTAGGAAAGTCAGAGTCAAACTCATGTTAAAGAGCTCTTCTTGAGCATATTTGTAATGTATATGAAGCTACCTAGTGTCTAGGAGACAAGCAAAACTTTGTCACATCGGCCAATAAAATAATTTAAATTGAAGTCATGTCGGCTAGCAAAAGAGACACAACAGATCACTTGGTTATGTCGACTCATTATGGAGGTATGACCACTATATATGCCCACCTAGGGTCGCCACAAATGAGAGGAATTGAATCTCGCATTTTTTCTCTGAAATAACTCGGATAAGAACATTGTCTGCAACTTAGCATATCTTGAAGAAGTACACTCTTGGATGGGATAGTTAGGAGCAGGATCTCAGTGATAAGGTACATTGATACCTTCGCATTCCACACTGAAGTCTTGGTCAAGTTCTAGGTGCTGAAACTTCGATGGGTACAGGACTGTGTCTCTTTGCATAAGGATTAGACTTCAGATAGCATCACTGTGATTTCAAATGAGTGCTATTGTAATGGTTACATTCTCAGCATAAGTCTAAAGATAAGGGTCTTAGTGCTACTCTCTGCAGTCATAACCTTAAGCATAGTTATGATCTCAATGGTGACTCTGTCACAAGGATATAATCTCTTCGAAGGAGCAGCTATGGTGAAACAATGAAGATCTTGGTGGTGCAGACAGTGATGATCTCGGAAAAGGTGTAGCGAAGGTGATGTTCTGAGCAGTATGAAGAAGAGGATAGATGTCTTGGTCTTGGAGTGGCTCAGTTAGTCAAGGGTCATGGTCTTGTTTTTCGTCAATTGACATCTATATAAGAAGAATTTTGTGCGGGTTTCCCTCTCCAAGAGGGAGAGGTTTTGGCCCTGGTAGAATGCCTACATCTTGTGTTCTTGTCTCTTTGTTTTTGGTAGCTATTTGATGAAATAAGAAATGCACATCCTAATAATGTCAAAGAGAAGATTGTGCTAATAAGAAAATTAAAAATGCCTCACAAATAGTTATCAAGTCAAGAAAAATCTCATAACTACATGTGCCCTAGATTCTTCAACATATAGTGCATGGGTTTCCAAGAGTCATTCAAGTCTAGTTCATCCACCATCCCAACCTCAAGCATGTGAAAATAATTAGATGGTAGTGACTTGGATTGGGGACTAAATGTTAAAGTAAATTCCTATTGGATCACCTTTTTAATCTGAAATATGTATCTAATCTTTTTAAAGAATCAAAGGGTTTTGTAGTTATTTTCGACACAATTGTAAAAATTTGAAAATCATCGTTAACAAGAAATATGAGAAGGACAAGATGTTATAGAGACACTTTTTTGTCTCGTATACGCTTCATGAACCTTATTGTAAATTAACAATAGTTAAAATATAGTTTCTTAAAGCTAAACTACATTTTTCTCAGTTTGTGGGCCAATGATGGAATTCCACTTTGCCTTTTTAATTGCGTAAGCTTTTTCAGAATTGGCAAGGGTTGGGGAACACTATACAATGTAGCCTATTATGCTTACAAGCAATTACAAATGTTTATGGTGAATTCTAAAATTTTAATTTTTCTTAATGCTTATTATTAGTTTATATATATATTTTCTATCCCCAACTTGGTGTCCCTTGAAGAAGCCATCTCGGGGGGCATTTTTTCCTTGTTGCTGCCGTTACACCATCCAAAAAAACTGGAGCAACATAACAAAAATGGTATGGCTTCCTATCAAGTCAATCGGTTTCACTAAATAGCCCATGTCCATTGATTGTTGGAAAAATCAACGATTTAGATTCAATGAATAAAGGTTGTTTTGGACCTAATCATAGTACTATCTCTAAAGCATGAATGAAAATTCCTTACTAGGTGGATACACTCTCTTCTAATCTAGAGAGAGTAATATGCTATTCATTGAATGGTAGATTCCTCTTCAATGTTAACAGAAGCCTTAGATATCAGTTTGACGGTTCTAATTGTATCTTGAATCATATTTGTTTGCATTCATTTTGTTTTTTTGTTGGGAAACTAAAGTTTTAGTTTTTATTTGATGACGGAAATGCCCATCGATGGGAATTTTGATTGTAAAAGCAAAGTCAAAGTTTGGGTGTAATTTCTCAAATACAAATCAAAGGAAGTTTAGACATTCAAAGGCTTAAAGGATATAATTGAAAGGCAAACTAAGATCAAATCAAGGTTCTTAAAATGGATGGTGGTTTACATAAAAGTTGGAGTATTTGTATTGGTATTATAACTTACAAGTCTCATGGAATTCCAAGTTATCCAACTTATTCACATACTCCCACCCAGAGTGGTGTGGCAAAGAACAAGAAAACTAGTGTGGGTAGGGATTGAATGGCTTATATCTATAGATACACAACTTAGTATAAGCCCTAGAACATGTAAGTAAGAGTGATGATCTTGGAATCCATATTGTGCCCATTATTTCTTATATTCACCAAGCCCTTACAAGTAGTAGATGATGTACTTTAGTCTTTATTGGATCAGACTTCAACGATAAAAATGTTAGTAGGATTGGTTTACTATATTTAAGGTACATTTTCAAGGAACAATTCCAAATCAAACCATTATATCTATTTATACACAATTCATTGGAAAACCTTCATGATGTAGTTTAGAGTGACAAGTGCAAAAATAATGAATCTTGAAAACCAGGTGTGGCAAAGAACAAGAGAACTAGTGTGGGCAGGTAGTGAAAGGCTTATATATCTATATATTATTATATACACAACTTAATATAAGCCTTGCAACATGTAAATTAAGAGTGATAATCTTGGACTCCATGTTGTGCCTATTATTGCTTATATTCACCAAACCCTCACTCACAACTAGTAGATGATGTACTTTAGTCTTTACTGGATCAGATATCATAAATAACAACATCAGGAAGGTTGGTGTACTATTGTTAAGTTATATTTTCAAGGAACAATCCCAAAGCAAGCCATTATATTTATTTATACACAATTCATTGGAAGGCCTTCATGATGTAGTCAAGAGTTAATGAATCCTGGAATCTAGGTGGCTGTGTCCATACATAATACCATTCCTACTTATATTTAACAAGCCCTCACATAAAACTAGTAATGTATTTTACCGCATCGATCATCTAAGATAAAAATCTATTATAATTACATTTCTGACTCCTGAGGAGCATTCTCAAATCAAAGACTAACATCCATGTACACACAAAATGTGGTTACATTAGAAGGTCTACAGTATGTAATTAAAAGTGGACATAATTGCATTCTAAGAATAAACCTGCAGATGGAATCCTATATAGTACGTAATATAGAGGGGAAATCAATCAATCTGAGACAAGCAACTTTGCAATGAAGTTCCAGCAAAACAACTAAGGCTTTTGGTTAGTTGGTGTAGCAAATTTGAGATCAAATATTTCCTTGGAAACATGCCCTAGCCCATAGAAGTGCACTAGCTTTGCTACAATTTCTTCACTTTCTTGAATATGTTGTTTTTAGTGAGGATTAGGCTAAAGCTGTTGGACTAGTTTAAGCTTCTCTTCTTTATGCTTAAGAGGGATCTCCCATTTGGTAAATAACATCTTCCTCTCTTAAGATTAGAAGCGGGAGTCTGAGAACCTAACAAGGAGTTCTCATTCATCCTTCAGAGCATGTGCATTGTAATATACATGAAACAAAGTAATGCCATTTAAAAATAAGATGCTTTAAAAGGCTTGCTTGTCCTCTTGTCCTCAAAAAATAAGCTCGTGTGTAACATTGAAATAATTGATGAAAATTGATAAATATTGAAGACGTACCTTGAAGCTAGAGAGACAACGTGATCATTTGCCCCATTTGTTGGGCTTGCATTTCTCAATTCAGCAAAGTGCTGCTCCAATCAAGTCAGTCTGTATAGCTCTACTTACATGTATATTTCATTGGCTGGATCTCCTTTGAATAGCAAGTAGAATTGAGTGTTATGGATTATAGAAACTTTGCACAAGTTCCAAAGTTTGATTATTTGTTCCCATTGCTTCTTAAAGAAAGAGTGCCTTGCCTTTGGGGACTATGCAGTAAGATCCATTTCCACTGCACTTACTTAATCAAATTCATCTTCTTTATCTGATCCTTCCTATATGTGAGTGTTTTACAGTGTTGCGAACATCTTGATAACATCTCGATTTATCTCGAAATCACGATTTTTTGGCCTAGCCAAATTTTCCTGATTTTTATAGATATTTTAATGTTATCTTAATTTTGCCAATGTTTGCCGATTTTTAGTGATATTTTACCGATTTTACTGATATTTTGGTTTTTCGAACCCTTGCCGTTTTGATTCCAATGCCGATGTTCGCAACATTGGTTTTAATTTGCCTTCGATTCTAGTACCAAAAAGAGAAGAAAGGGACGTGTGTAAAATTTTGTAGCTTTCAAGCAAGACGGAAAATGATAAGCTCTGAGAATAAAAAAAAGCCCAGTTATATGAGGGCATGAAAAGAAGCCTAACTATAATGAGCAAGGAGAATAATTAATTTACTTATTAATTCATTTAAGGAAAAATCAGGATAAGATGGCTAATACCTAGCAATCAAGCACCTGTTTTTGATACTGAAGTTGGGAAACATAAGAGGGAAAATACTTAGCAAACAAGCATCTGTTTCTGATGTTGAAGTTGGCCAACACTTATTTTGAAATCTGTAACATATGTTCTTATGATTTTAATGTTGTCCTCTACTGTTGTTTTGAACATATTTTGCAATTTTTGACATTAATAAAACTAGACCTGCAATGGGGAGGAGTGCCTTCTCGAGAGGACACTCCTCGACCATCCTCACTTCTGGTTGGCGTGGGGTTAGTAATGTTAGCATTGCTCCCATTACTTCTTAAGGATAGAGTGCCTTGCCTTTGGGGACTATGCAGTAAGATCCATTTCCACTGCACTTCCTTCATCAACTTCATCTTCTCTATCTAATATTTCCTCTATGTGAGTGTTTTAATTTGCCTTTAATTCTAGTACCTAAAAGAGAAGAAATGGACGTGTGTAGAATTTTGTAACATTCAAGCAAGACGGAAAACCATAAGCTCTGACAATCAAAGAAAAGCCCAATTATACGAGGGCATGAAAAGAAGCCTAACTACAATGAGTAAGGAGAATAATTAATTTACTTATTAATTCATTTAAGAAAAAATCGGGATAAGATGTCTAATACCTAGCAATCAAGGACCTGTTTTTGATACCAATGTTGGGCAACATAAGATGGAAATTACCTAGCAAACAATCCTCTGTTTCTGATTCTGAAGTTGGCCAACTCTATAACATATGTCGTTGTCTTCTATTGTTGTTTTGAACATATTTTGTAGTTTTTGACATCAATAAAACTAGACTTGCAATGGGGAGGAGTGCCTTCTCTAGAGGACACTCCTCAACCATCCTCACTTTTGGTTGGCATGGGTTTAGTAATGTTAGAATTCTTAAGTGTATTATTCACATTTTAAAAAATGAGGTATTAGTGAGATGATGATCGTGGAGATCATCTCGCCAAATCTAGCTTGTTGCTATATTGAGAAATCTTTTCATTTCTTGACAAATGTTGTTTGTTGCTACTAATATCAAATGATATTGCAAAGATTTTTTCTTCAATGATTGTGTGTTATGAAACCAGCTCAAGAAAAGATAGAAAAGATAGATCAACGACTTAGAATTCAGCCTCTTCGAGGGGGCAACCTCCTTTACATTA
>APFE030299008.1:11063-27826 GCA_000404065.3 Pinus taeda
ATCCAGCCGACCTAACAATAATAATATAAAGCCACAAAAATAATAATAGAGGGATTCTATGGGGCACAGAAATAACAATATGTGGGTAATAGGGGCACAACAATATAAATAAGGGGTATAACTACAATAGTAATGGGGTAATCACTAGAATTATAGGAACCCAACATTGTGACCTTGATGTGGTATGTGATTGTGATGCCTCATCAGATGGATGACTTGGGCCAAGTGATGGCAACACCCAATTGTCTATGGACTTTTGTCCTTTTTCTAGTTGCTCTTCTAGTGAAGCAATGGTTTTGTCTCCCATGGCTTGCAGTATGATACTTTCTTTTATTAAATTAGTCTTTATTCTCTTCCTATCCAAAACATGGTCCACATCTTTGGGAGTATTTCACTGCATCCAAATCCTTTATTTCTACTTGAATCTTAAATATTGTTTGAGTTGCTTCATTATTCTTGCTAGATTGGGCTAAATGAAGATAGACTACATTCTTTTGAAGTGCTTCTAAGGCCTGACTAGCATCTTGACCAAGCTCATCCTGCAATTAGTGAAGCTTGCGGATTCCTTGTAAAAGCGCAAGTGCTAACATTAATTGCCTCACTATTGGGTTATTGTTCATTTGGGGTAGCATCAGATGTGCTCTAGCCATGAAAATTGGTGTAGAGGCTAAAGCACATGGGGTCTCCAAGACCCAAAAATGGTTTGAGAAAATTCTACCCGGTTTAGGAGATATTAAAATAATTAATATTTTTAATGGAGTTCCCAAGTCTAAACTTAGGAAAAATAAAATATTAATGGGTATTAATATAAAACTAGGTTAGAAGGTTCTAAAGGACATGGATCAAGACAAATCTAATCTTAGTCGTTGATTAGAGATTTAATCTCGACCGTTGAAGGACCAACAAGAAAAGTATAAGAGGGAGAACACATGAGAGTGATCAAACATTCGATTTTCTAAAGCGGGGTTTGCTAAGAAGAGTCGAATCAGTGATCAGTTTGTAGTGAGGGGTAGTGAGCACTGGACAGAGAGGCAGAGATAGTGCGGAGAGACCAACGCAAAAGCAGAGAGAGGTAGACGCTAAGCCAGAGGGAGCCACACAGAGCCACAAGGGATTGCGTAGAGGCCAGAAGGGCTTGCATCATCCATGCAAAGGGCAACAAGGGTGATGCAGAGGGCCATAGAGGCTGCGCAATGCCTCAGAGGGTTGACGCTGAGCTTCAAAGATTGCTGGAGAGGGTTTTGTGGGGAAAATTTTCTGAATATTTGCTTACGAATAGAGAGGTATTACTGTCGGATTATTTTCTCTTTCGGGTGAGCCAGTTTGGCACCTAGTTGTACTCAGATAGACTGCATAATAAAATAACCCTCAGAATTGTTGCATTGGTTTTCCCAAGTTGGGTTTTTTTGGGGATGAGTTGTCGAAAAATAACAGTGTCACTTGTGTGTTTGCTATTTCTTTCAGTTGTCGATTTGTAGATGGTTGAGGCTTTATTGTGTTTATTTCGATATTTATATGGTTAAACAACTTGTTCGTAATTAACAAGTAGGAGAAATAAAATAGAGAATACAGATAAAATTTCTAACGGGTTAGACTTGGAATTTTCAACATGGTATCATAGCGTGGTTGCAGATCACAGGAGAGCTGGAGGCATCAGCTGAAGCAGAGACAACTTTCCCGAGTGGCAAAATTTGTTGCTTGCAGAAAGCGACAGAAGAAGCGTTGATGCAGAGGGACTGCGTCATCAGTTTGGGCGAGAGAGAGGCCAACACAGAGGTTGAGGAGGGCATAAAAGGCTCATGCAAAGCAACACAGAGACCGAGAGGGTTGACGCAGTTGGCAAGGAAAGCATTTCAGCCAGTGCTGGGATTGCATAGAGCCTAGAGGCTCAGTCCTTTAGTTTCCAGGGCATAGGAAGCTGTGGGCAGATTGCGGGGAGTGAAGCTGGCGGGGTGATGTTGCTGCCGAGATAGAACAGTACCTAACGGGGCAAAACCAAGGTAGAGGGAGTTGCTACCTAGGCGGATTTCTAGCTAAGAAATATGGATCAGCGTTGTAGGTGCATAGGAGATCGGAGAGGTGTGATTTGATTGTTGGTAGGAGAAAACTTCCAGGAGGGGAATCGAGACTTAGAGGGAGTCCAGAAGAGGAGCTGAAATGGCGAAGAAAGAAGTTGAGACAGATGATGATTGTGCCATGAATTCTCATGTAGCTCTAGAGAAGAGGTGGGGAGACATCGAGCTGTAGTAAGGAGGAGTACAGGCGATGAGGGGCAGGATCCTTGAGGTGCCCAAACTCTTGGAATATACATGGCTACGGGAGCCCCGAAGTGAGACTAGTTGGATGGCGGATGTCGGTAGAAACGAATGCAGATGAAGCGACAAAGAGTGCTACAGTGCAGTAGTCCCGGGCAGTGCGGAGCTAGTAGGAGCGAGAGGCAGGGAGTTGTTGCAGCAACGCAAAGGCAGTAGAGGGAGCACTTGATAGCGACAGAGAGAGATTTAGTATGGGAAGCAGTTCTAGCCTGACAAGGATGTCAGTAGCTGGGTGGATCAATTGCTTACTTCTCAGTAATTGAGTTGCAGTGCAGTAGCATGATGCAACATGATGAGAGGGGGTTGTAGTGCAGATGTAGAGTTGGGAGAAAGGACCAACAACAGCATGGATGTAGAGGGAGCTGCATTACGAATGTAGTAGTGGTAGTGGCAGAGCCATGGGTAGCAATACTGGATGCAATAGAGCAGAGGATGTTGGGCGGGGAGGCCTAGCATCATCACAGGTACCGGTGTCATATAATCATAGTTTGATGCTCAGTGTGGAGTATTACTAGAGCACAGTCCTCTCTAAGAGGGAGAGTTGATTTGGGGTAGCATCGAATGTGCTTCAACTGTTTATCTGTATATACTCGAGACTGTATTGTGTTTATTTCGATATTTATATGGTTAAATAACTTGTTCGTAATTAACAAGTAGGAGAAATAAACCAGAGAATATAGATAAATTTCTAACGGGTTAGACTTAGAAATTTCACGAGTTATGTCTTGACTTGCCCATGGCAAAAATTGTCGTGTTTTCTGCATCTGTTTCCCCATCATGGTTTGGAGATAATTGGGTGACCTGTGTAACTACATAAGGTGACTTACTTTGCATTATTTTTTTGTCAATGATAAAATAGTTGATTAAAATGAGGGACAATATTTTAGGAACAGAAGAAAAAACACTCTTCAATAAAATAAAGTAGAAGCATTACTGGAATCTTTATCTTTTGTCAACCATCTTGTATTCTATGATATTCATCAAGTCAAGCTTTGGCATAGTCTAGTTGGAGCTTCATTTCTTTCATCTGTTTCCATCAACATGTATGAAAAGTTAAGACTAAAGGCATGGACCTACTTTTTTGACTAACAAAGTACAAAAGATTCAATAAAAAGGGAAATTAAAGTAATTGGGTAATATATGATTATTAAGTATTAATCTATGTAATTTCAAAGCATATACTAATAGGATAATATTTAGCCCTTATTTATTTGTTTATAATATATATGCACTATATTAACCCTCCTTTCCATGCCTTTTCTTTGAGGACGAAGTTTATGAAGTGTCCTCCACCTTTCCCTTGGTTGAGCGCAGGGTTTCATACTAGATTCTTTGCCAATGTGCTAGGAGCCTTGCATATTTGACGTCATTCCATAGCACCAAACTCAGTTTGTTCATGTAGGAAGGCCAGATCACAAAATTGTAGTTTCCATCATTTCTATGTGACCTCCCAATTTTGCATTTTAGGAAGTGCAACTTGATTGCATGCATGCTAAATATTGGTTGTGGGCAAGAGGACATCTCCGTGTTCTACAAGGCATAGTTAAGTTACAAGCATTAGTTTGCACGAACATGGTGTGAAATTGGGTATTTGCAACTCAGTGGCTGATGCAAGCACTAATTAGAGTTCAATGTAGGGTTTGTGTATATCAGGTTTGGATGTCTAAAAAGGAATAGACACTTTAGAGGATTTTTCTACAGGGACATTGTTAGGAATCCAACCAAATGTGAAATTATATCACTTGCAATTTGCAACATTATCGCTTCAGTCACAAGAATAAATATGGAGAGAAATGGATCGGGTGAACATATTCCTCCTCTTTCCATATCTAAAACCTAGATATGATTATTTACTTGAGTTTACTTGATTTTCCACACTCGGCTCCCTTCAAAGTCAGAAACTTGATTTAGTTTGCATGCTGAACTCAGATAATAATCATTTGGATTCAGGGTTAGTCCCCGCAAAAATATGGAGTTTAAAATGCTTTTGTTGCAGTTGTGAAATCATACCTTGATAGGATCCATATTGCCTTACATTAACATTATCAAACAAATAGAAAACATAGATTGTTCTATAACTCGTTATCAAGAACTATACAAAAGAAATCACAAGGCTTTAGAACTTAAGTTAGTTGGAACTCTATTATAGTTATATCACATGATATATCCCTCTAATTAATGTTTAGAAATCTCATGTCCTTTTGGTATTTTTGTAGCTCGAAATATTGAAAAACTCGGTATATCTTTAATTTCATCAAAAGTTTTTTATGGGAAGATATCCAAATAGTTTGGAAAGTGTTGGCATCTTAAAGAATTATCTGAGGGACAATATCGTTGGTGTATTATTACATGGTTTTTGTAACTTGTCTAATTTCGGTACCAAACAATCAGTGGTTGATGGGCTTACTGATATGCTGCCCCTAGATATCTGTAAAGAGGTAAATTGTTTTTATTTCCCAAATCTTATGGGGACTATTCAAGCTTGAAGAAATAATGTTTTGAGTGGTAGGGAACTACCCTATGTCTCACCAGCAGATGTACTTTACAGGATCAGATCTCACTGATAAAAATACTAGTAGGATTGATGTATTATTGTTAAGGTACATTTCTTAGGAACATCCCAAATCAAACCATTATATCTATTTGTACACAATTCATTGTAAGACCAACAAGATGTAGTTAAGAGCGTCAAGTACAAAAATCATGAATCCTGGTCTTCAGGTAGCTATGCCCATTCATAAGACCATTCTTGCTTATCTTTTCGAAGCCCTCACATATAGATTTTAGATGTTCTCTTCTGCATCGATCATGCAAGAAAAAATGTAGTATACTTCCATTTTCAAGGTACAATCTTAAATCAAAGCCATACATTTATCTACACACAAAATGTAGTTACATTACAAGGCCTACAACATGTAACTAAGAGTGGGTTTAATTACATTGTAAGAATAAACGTGAAGATGGAAGCCTTTATAAGACATAATATAAAGGGAACTCAAATCTATTAGATACTATGCATCTTTGCACTAGGGTTCCAACCAAACAGCTAGGAATTTTGGTCCCCTTGTTGAAGCAATTTTAAGGTTAAACATTTACTTGGAAACATGCTTTGTCTTACAGCTCACCAACTTTGCTACAATTTCTTCACTTTCTTGATTGTGTTATTTGTATTGAGGATTATTCTAGAGCTTTTGGACTAGCTGAAGCTTTTGTTGTTTACTTTTGAGAGGAATCTCTCATTTAGTCAATAACATCTTTCTCTCTTCATATTAGAAGTGGGAGTGTGTTTGTCTAGCAAGGAGTTCTCATTCATGCTTCAGAGCATGTACACTGTAAAATACATGAAACAAACTAATGTTATTTAATAATCAAATGCTTTAATATTGCTTGCATATCACCCAAAATAAACTTGGGTGTAACATCGAAATAATTCTTGAACATCGATAAATATAGAAGATGTACGTATATGCTAGAGAGACAATGTGATCATGTGGCCCATTTGCTAGGCTTATATTGCTGAATTTGGCAAAGTGCCTCTGCAACCAAGTCAGTATGTGTAGCTCTACTTATATGTATATTTCATTGGCTGAATCTCCTTTGAATAACAAGTAGAATTGAGTTCTAAGGATTATTGAAACCTTGCATAAGTTCGAAAGTTCAATTATTTGTTTCTTCTTTCTCAAAGAAAGAATGCCTTGCCCGAGGGTACTTTGTTGTAAGATCAATTTGCATTGCACTAACTTCAACAACTTCCATCTTCTTTGTCTACTCTTTCTTCTATGGGAGTGTTTTAATTAGCCTCCAATTCTAGTACCTAAAAGAGAAGAAATGGATGTGCTTAGCAATGTTCAAGCAAGATAAGATACAAAATCGCAATCTCTGACAATCAGAGAAAATCCCAGTGATCCAAGGGCATTAGAAGAAGCATAACTACAATGAGCGAAGATAATAATAATTTGTCTAGTCTGAGAATGAGAGCAAATCTGAGTTATCCAAGGGCATTAGAAGAAGCATAACTACAATGAGCGAAGATAATATTAATTAGTTCAGTGATTAATTCATTTTAGGAAAATATAGGATAAGATGGCAGTTACCTAGCAAAGAAGCATCTATTTCTGACACTGAAGTTGGGCTACACGATTTTCGAGCTCTATAACACAAGTTTTTATGATTTTAATGTTTGTCATTGGTATTGTTTTGAGCATATTTTGCATTTTTTTCGACATTAATAGAACTAGACCTACAATAGGAGGAGTGACCTTCCAATCCTCACTTTTCATTGGTTTGGTCATAGTTAACGGTTAACATTCTTTAGCGGATTATTCTCACTTTCAATTTTTATTCTATGATTTCAATTTTCAACCTTGGTTTGGTAGGTGATGATGACACCTCATCAGATGGACGTCTCGGCATCAAGTGATGCCAACACCAAGTTTTCTATGGGATTTTTTTGTTTTGTTTTGTTTAGTTTTATTAGTTTTCTAGCTGCTTTTCCAATGAAGCAGTGCTTGTGTCTCCCATTGCTTGAAGTCTACTAATTTATCCTGTTAAATAATGTTCATACTCTTCTATTGATATTGGAAATAAATTAGTGTTCATACTCTTCCTATCGGCTTTGTTAATAAGCCTCGTATCTTTGACAATTCTTTGGCAGTATTAGTGGAATGCGTTGCATTCACATCTTTTATTTCTACGTGAAGCTTATCAATTGTTTCAGCAACATCTTTTTTCATCCAAGCTTATCCAAGCTTGGCTAAGTGAAGACAACTCTCCTCCTTCTGAAGTGCTTTGAAAGGTCGACTAGCATCTTGACCAAAATCACGTTGCAGTTGCTTAAACTTGAAGTGCTTCGAAAGGCCGACTAACATCTTGACCAAAATCATTTTGCAGTTACTTAAACTTGCAAATTTAATGTACAAGGTCGACTATCATATTGACCAAGCTCATGTTGCAGTTGCTTAAACTTTCAAATTTTCTGTACAAACACAAGTGTTGTCATCAGTTGCCTCACTAATTGCCTTGTTTTCTGGATCCCTTTCACTCCATGATTTGAAGACAATGGAGTGACTTAAGAACCTCATAAAAAATATTAATTATTTTAATATCTCTCCATCTGGGTGGAATTTCTCGAAATGATTTCTGGGTTTTGGAGATCTCATGTGCCTTAGTTGTTACACCAATTTTCATGACTAGAGCACATCCGATGCTACAGAAAATCAACACTCCTTAGCGAGGAATGTGCTTTAGTAATTCTTCACCATTGAAACATCACACTAATCTTTTGGATCGGTACTTGTACTGATGCTTGGCCTATTGCCTCACATCCCTTGCACTATTGCTTCCTGTTCTGCTGTGCATAACATTGCCACTGCCACTGCTACATTTGTACTGCAACTCACTCTCAACACGCTACACCATGTTGCCCATAACACTGAAACACAGTTATCTAGATGTAAGTAACTGATCTCACCCAAATTATGACATCCTTGTCAGTCTGGAAGCTTCGTGATTTTGAAGCTACCTTTGCTGCTATTCGGTGCTCCCTCTGTTACCACTGTGTTTCTTCAAACACCTCTGTGCCTCTTGCACCGCTACGACCTCCACTGCGTTGCTACAAACTTCTGCACTCTAGCACTGCCTTGTCGCTCCATCACACCATGTTCGACTTTACACCTGTCATCATGCTACTATCGTTAAGGGCTCCCGTAGTCAGATGTGATCCAAGAGCTTGGGCACCTCAAGTATTCTGCCCCAACATGTAGTCCTCTCAACTACAACTCGATGTCTCCCCACCTCTTCTCTAGAGGTGCATGAGCACTCATGGCACAATCATCATCATCCTCGACATCTTGCTCTGCCTTTGCTGGAGTTTCCTTTGAGTCAGAAGCGTCTCTCTTGCTTTTCTTCCTGGGACACTGGGATGCATAATGCCCCAACTCCCCACAATGGAAGCACTCAACCTTGGAGATGTCTTTCTTCTTCCACTTCTATAGCCCCTGCCGTCTCGCAAATGCGAGAGATGCATCCTCCTCCTCCTCCTCCTTGACTCTGAATCCCTTACCACTACTGCCCCCCTTGGTCAATCTCTTGAGCTCTTCCTGTCGAAGAGCTGCCCACATCTCTTCCCATCCAGGAAGAGTAGTCCTGTCCAAAATACTTTGGACAAATGTCTCCCACTCTTTAGAGACAACATTCAGGGCAGTTCTGACTAAGAACTCTGGATCTGGAGTAGACCCCACTGAAGTCAGCTCACCATGAATCCCCTGCAACTTGAGAAGGAAGGGATCTATCTGCTCTCCCTTATTCATATGATATGCCCTCAGCTGCTTCTCCAATAACATCTTCCTCTCCACGAAAGATCCTTGGTATAAGGAGGTCAGGGTATCCCACATCTCCTTAGTTGTTTTTTTCTCAGCAATATGTGGTATGACGTTATCTTTGACCTCGTCTAGGATCATACATTTCGCCCTCGCCTAGGCCTCCTAATACTTCTCATTCTTAGCTGGGTCAACTGTGATAGCCACTACTTCCAAGGCATTGTCCTTGATGCGATGTCTATCCAGGACTGCCAGTATCCTAGCCTTCCAGATGACAAAATTGGAAGCCCGTCCAATCTTTCTTGATCCCTTAGTCAATTGATTGCTATTTCTGCTCCTCTGCTAGACTCCCTCGGAGTCTCGACTTCCCTCTTGTAAATCAACCTGCCAATTGTCGAATCACCCCTCTCCAATCCTCCTTTGCAGTTGCAACTCAAATCTGGTTTTCTTGGCTAGAAATCCGTCGAGGTAGTGCTTCCCTCAACCTTGTTCTGTCTCCTTGGACACTGTTCTGTATCGACAGAAACAACGTCCCACCAGTGCCTCAAATCACAATCTGCACAACTCCCTCAACAACTAAAGAAATTGAGCCCTTCTGGCTCTGCACAATCACAGTGAGAGCTGGATCTACTCCTCCTAGCCACAACGCCAATCCTTCCTGGCTGATAAAGATGACCGGGAACTTTGTAGGCTTGATCTGCCCCCCCTTTTGCCTCTGCGTTGGCCCTCCTTTGGCTCGCGTCACCTCTTCTCTCGTCGCTTCAGTTTTGAAACAACGCTGTCTCTCAGGACTACTGCTTTTGCTGCAAATTTTTCATATTTCTTCCTCTGGTGTCTTCAGTCCTCCTGTGATCTGCAATCGCTCTGATACCATGTGAAAATTTATGAATCTAACACATTAGAAATCCCTACTGCTATTTCTGGTTTATTATCTCTTACTTGTTCTTTACATTAACAAGTTATTTAATCATATAGACATCGAAATAAACACAATAGCAACCTTCACAAATATACAGTTCAACAACTGAAATAAACTAAGACAACACAAGGGACACCGTTATTTTTGGACAATTGTCCCCTGAAAAACCGAATGCAGGAAAATAGGTGCAACAGATATGAGGGTTTTATTATTATGCAGTTTTCAGAATACAACTAGGGTGCCATAAATGGCTCACCCAATAGAGAATGCCCTCGGTAGTAGTACCTCTCTTCGGAGATAGATATTCCGGCTAATAAGCAACCAGATGAATAGCCCCACAGTGACTTTGCTCCCTCAGCTGCGCAACGAAAGCTGCTCCAAACTACCCTCAGGAACTGTGTCACCCTCCTACGTCTATACAATAGCTAATCAATGCTCAGTGTGCCCCATGAAAATTTCTTAGCGTAGGCTCTTCAGCCCACTATTAGCTTTGCAACCCGCTGCGCTGCCTGTGTCAACCTCTGCGGCTTCTTCGTCAGCATCTTGGCCCTCTGTGTTCTTTGTGTTGGCCTCCTTAACCTCTGTGTTAGTCCTGGTTACCTTTGCGTCAGCCTTCCTAGGCTCTGCGTTCTCTCTGGCACTCTCTTTGCCTCTCTGCTATGTATTCTCGGCCTTCTACCGAACAGACCCTCGTTGCAACAGATCAATAACTCGATTTCTCAGCAAAACTTGCCCCAAAAAATCGAATTGACTGATCAACTTGGTGTGTCTCCAACTGACCCTCAAGCCTCGTCTTATACTTTTCTTGTTGACGATTCAACAACCGAGATTAAGTCCCTAATCAACGACTAAAATTAGATCTGGCTTGATCCTTGTTCTTTAGAACTTTTTCACACATATTATATTAATAAACATTAATATTTTTATTTTCCTAAGTTTAGACTTAGGAACCCCATTTAAAATATTAATTATTTTAATATCTTTCCATCCGAGTCGAATTTATCCAAACGATTTCTGGGTTTTTGAGATCTCATGTGCCTTAGCCTCTCCACAAATTTTCATGGTTACATCAAATCCGATGCTACCAAAAATTAACAATGTGACATCCTCTCGAACTATAGGTGTGAAAACTGGAAGGTCAACTTTTGGGTGGCATAACTTTTGCATACAAACTTCGATTGACGCGATTCGTACGCCGTTGGGTCCCTCTAGCAAAAATGGTCTTGTGAGCTGAATCCTCCACTTTTTCCACTCCAAATGCATCGATATGGATGACAAACAATATAAAAATCCAATTCGGATCACATCTCCCCTTTTTCGGAGGCTTTTCGTCCCCAAAAGATTTTACATAATGCGGAGAGGAAATGTTTCCTCCACCTTCTCTCTAGTGTACCATTTAGCTTTGCTTCGAAGTTGTCCCTTCAACCCAATTTGCCAAAGGTCTTTTTGCCCTTGTGTTGTAGTTCTGGAGCTCTTTTGCAAAACTGTATCTTCTATCAACTCTACCTGAGCGTCTGGTGCCAAATCCTCCACAGAAGGTAGGACCTGTTCCTCTTCCTGATCTAGCATGGAAGGCTCATAGAGTTTCAAGTTCTCCACATTTATAACTGAATAAATGCACATATATGGTGGTAAACTGAGTCGATAGGAGTTATCGCCCACCTTTTCCAGTATCTCAAGGGGCCATATCTTAGAGCCTTGATTTTCTTAAAAGGCTCCTGTAGCCTCTCCTTTATTTTCTTACAAGGCCCCTGTAGCCTCTCCTTCTTCAACTGTAGCCATACTCTGTCTCCCACCTTGAATTATTTCTCTATACTGTGTTGATCATGTCTGGCCTTATACGTCTCTTGCGACTTCTACAATGTTTCTTGTACCTGTGTATGGATCTGCTTGATCTTCACTATAATTTTTTCAGCCCTCAAAGCATCTCCTGTAAGGTCTTCCTTCACTCCTCCTTGCTGCCCATATGCAATATCCAAAGGTGAAGGTTGCAAATATCCAAAACAAGTTTCAAATGGGGACTTTCCTGTAGAAGTGTGGACCGCTTTGTTATAAGAATGTTGTATATATACCAGATTTTCATCCTAGGACTTCAGATGCTTTTGGTTGTAACCCCTCAGACGCTGCACCAAAGTCTTGTTGATTACTTCTGTCTGCCCATCTGTCTGGATGGAATGTTGTAGATCTCTTAAACTTTGTGTCCATCTTCTCCCACAATGTAGTCCATAATGCACTGAGAAATCTTGTATCCTTGTCTAAAATGATGCTCCTTGGTATCCAAAGTGTACCCAAACCTGTTTGAAGAACACGTTTGCTGCTTCTTGTCCGCTAATGGTCTTTTTACAAGGAATTAAAACACACATCTTGCTGAACCTATCAACTACCACTAATAGGTAGTCATGTCCCTTCCTGGTTGTCGGTAAACCTCCCACAAAGTCCATTGAAATACTTTCCCAAGGACGAGTAGGTACAGGTAAGGGATGATACAAAACTTGTTTCCTGTTGCTAGGCTTGTTGGTACAACAAAGCATGCATCCTCTTATGAACCTAGCTACTTGCTCTTGCATCTTGGGCCAATACAAATACTTCTGCAAGTTAGCCACTGTCTTCCCTACACCAAAGTGCCTTGCAACCTTGGAGATGTGAGCCTCTCTAATCAGTTGCAAACGCTCGCCTTTAGGAACATATAGCTTATCTAGCATGTAGAGTAACTATTAAAATTGGAAACTAGGGCCAAACCCTACATGGTTCATCTTATTTATAACTGCTGATATTTTTCTTAGATTCCTCTCTCCGAGAGGTGTAGGATTGATCTAAAGATCATCCGATTCTGACATGTGCAAATGAAGTTATGAATTTATTTTGATTATGGTCAAATTGTCAAGGTCGGCCAATAAACTTATGTAGGCTCAAAAGCCCAACAATCACGTATATTCATCCTCAACCTTGCATATAAATAGAAGGCGACTTAGCCTCATTTGGACACACTCATCTTCACACTTCTCTCTCTCTTCTCATTGATTGGGTACAGATTTCTGGGCCTGTCTTTCTCCACACGTTCGAAATTTGAGGAGAGCGAAATTTCAGGAGACCGAATTTTTGGACAGTTTGACCAATCATTGATCAACATTTGTTGACCTCCTTTGACTGCGTTTTTGTGAGGGCTATCTCTGTTTTGGCAGGCTGCATTTATGGGCACAAAAATCGAGGTTAAACGTTGATTGCAGCTAGGGTTGACCGCAGGTGGGCTATTTGACTAGAGTTTGACTGGGCTAAATTTCACTGTTTTGAGGGTTGTTTTTTTTTGCTGTTTGGAGGCTGAAGTTGATTGAAGTTGACCGATTTGTTGAGGATCAAATCTTCCCTATTGACCAACATTGACTCTTTGGTTAAGGCTCTTCTGCTGTTGTTATAAATTATCAGATTTGTAAATTGTACTATCTCTCTCTACTGAACTATTGAAGACTAAAAGAAGATTTGATCAAGGGTTCCCCACATTGGGGTTTGTCCCTCGTTGATGCCACATCTTATGTCCTCTTGTCTTGGCTTGTCTTCTACTATTTATGTTTATGTTCTATTTGCATTTTACTATCATGTTGATGTGATTGCTAATCTGAACATTGATACTGGGCTAATAAAGAAATTGAAGTAAAATTGCTCTAAAGCATAGAACATACCACTGTTATCTAAAATTAACATGGTATCAGAGGTGAGGTGAAGACTAAGCCCAAGCAAGAGTGAAGATCAATCACCAAAGATAGTTGTTCAAGGACAAAAGGTTCAATGGGTTCCTCATCCTACTTCCCGGTTGAAGACAAGCTCCATGATAAATCTGACTATCATGGATGGAAGTTGTCTTTTGATTTGACCTTGGAAGAAAAAGAAGCGATGGACTATGTGCAGGGTAAAATCCCTGAACTTCCTTCAAATGCACCGACTGGTGCGAAGACCAAGTACAATAGGGCTAAAGTCAAAGCAAAGAAGATTATCAGGGATTCCATTGACAAGCATCTGGTAGCCTACATCTCCGAATTGAATACCTCCAAGGAGATCTACGACAAGTTGGTCGACATGTTCAAGGTGACTAATGCTAATCAAATTCTATTTCTCAGGAATAAGTTGAAGGATATTAAGAAGGGCAAGGACGAGGATATTCAAACCTATTTCTTGAGGATTACTAAGATCAAGAATGATCTACTCTCTATTGGAGAAGTCGTTCCTGACAGGGAACTTACTCTCACCACCCTTGGAGGTCTCCCACTTGACTGGTATGTATTTAGAACCACTGTAGTCAACAATGATCAAATTCCAGGGTTTGAAGAATTGATGTCGAGATGCATTAAAGAAGAAACAAGAATGGGTTTTTCTCTTCACTGGTATATTCTTCGCGGAGTCAGGGCTTATGAAAAGGGGTGAGGGATTTCTCAGCTTGTGGAGTTCCAGTTCGAGCGACTTCTTACCAAGGAGAAAATCAATGTCGCTATCAAACAGGTTCTGAGGAGAGGAGGCAGGGGAGTTGAGTGGGGTAGCAGAAATCATAACCTCTTTTCCTTTTACAGAAGGGCTAACTGCCTTTTTGAGGGGCGGGGATGGAGACGAAATGACAATCGTCTGGGATCCCACAAAGAATTCTTTGATGGGCTGGGCAGACTGCGGAGGAAGAGGAACTTCTTTGTCATCAATAGGTATCGAGGGGGAGAACACTGGATGCCTTGGGACAAAATGCCAGAGGGTAAAACAGCCCTACTAGAAATTTCCGGGAAGGAGTTATCCTGGGAGAAATATAACGGGGATTGACTGATATATTTTCCCGCATTAGACAAATCTTGCAGTTCATCGTGATCTAAAGGCGAAAGGCTGATAGTGGAGGATGGCTTCGCCTTTTCAGGGGGCCGTGGAAACATTTTGTGTCTGATTTTATTTGTATGATAGCTGCCAGGAGCCAACCTGTGCTGCGGACAATTTTTTTTTATCAAATGTCATGTTTTGTGACAAACCGCACATCTAAAGGGGACTCCCCAGAAGTCCAATCTTTGAACAATTTTTGAGTCCTTCCACGCTATCTCTAGATGGTCCGGAAACCCACTTCTAAAAGCCTTTTCTATAAGGATACAAGCTATCCTTTTATCCTTTTCCCCTAGGCATCTCGGGTCGACGTACATACATTTACTTATGGCATGTCTAATCTCCATAAGAGTTTCCTTAGACCATAGCTCCAAGGGCAAACCCGGGAGCTTAACCCATATTAGGTTGTTTGAGGGAGTGTTCTTCAGGGGGTCGAATCCAATATACCAGTTATAAAGAGCTAGGAAGCTCCTTTTATAGACCCATGGCAGTTTCTGTATAGTTTCAAGATCACTGGGGTTGATGAAATGAAAGCAGTACCAGTCTTTCATAAGGTTTGAAATGATTGGGACATAACCTATCAGGGGCTTCCATTGGATCTCCAGCCATTTCCGCATTGTGGCATTGTCCATCTCTGGAAAATGCCGCTTTCCAACTAGGGCCATATCTTGTAAGCTTGTGATGCGATCAGACAAAAAGATGTTGTCTATGTGGGTAGCAGCAAGAGGAGGGGAGACTTTGACAAGCTTGCGGTTTTTGTTATAACCGTTGTCATGTTCATGTCTAACCTTATACCTACCATTTTCCAAGTGGTTATCAATTGTTCCATCGTTTTCCTCCCGCATGGCGTGCACTTTGGATGACTCACCTCCCAACCCGACATCAACTGGCAACGTAGGATGAATGACCACGTCGTCAAGGCCTGATTGCCAAACACTCGGAAACGTGGTGCCATCCCGACCGGCCTCAGCTTGAATGGCTGCTCGAATCATGGTCTCTGTGGCCATAGAATCCGACGCACTGTCCATGCGATGTCACATGCCACACTTTGGGATTATCAGGGGTACCTTCTGTCCTGGTCGAATTTCCCAAATCGGGACTTTACTCCCCCCGTTAATGGAAGCTATACTTTAGCTGTAGCAAAACACGCAGATAGGATAGAGCCAAAGGGGAAGAATTAAGAAAGTTATGATGGAAGTACCGCTAGATGGAAGAGTCGAGAGAGGGATCCACTTAACGAGGAGCTAGGATCCCAAAGTAGGCAGATTCCTAAGGAGAAATAAATTCCGGTGACGTGTCCGGAAATAAGACAAGATGGGCATAAGACTGGCTTTTACTCTACAACCCCTTCAAGTACATGCCACATCGGCCTCAGTACAGAAATTTCAAAAACCAATAAGATTTGCAATCCAAGTCTTTGCAGGCTTTTACAGAGCTTTGCTTGCAAGTTGAAATTTCCAGAAACCTGAGGGTTTTCCGGCCCTGAAAAATCAGGGCGGTCTTCTGAGATGGAGGCCTGCCAGTTACAGGCTCAGGGAGAACCTCCTCATCTCGAAGGGGAACAAGGCTAACATTTGAGGATTAAGCAGGCCAAAAACATAGCTTGAGACAATCCTACCCTAAATCCAGACTTTCAGGATGAAAAACTTGGGCAAGAAAGACAACAACAATACATTTCGATAATGCACCACCATGAACCTATTTTGAGCCGGAAATCTGAACAAGGTTTATAAAAAACAACGAAATTCTTTGCTTTCTGAGCTAAAATTCGGAGAAAACTGAAACTATGGGCTTGGGAGTGTTTAGCTTCAGGGCTCATTGGAGCAAAAACAGTCTTTAACACTTTTTTATAAAACCAGATAGACAAAAACTCTCTGATTTCCTGCAAGTATAATAACCGAGACTGTGCACTATATAATTTCAGAACTATCCCATTGTAATCCTTGAAAAAACCTTATAGCTAGACTATGAGTAGAAGAGAAACTGACCTTGACACCAAAAACGAGCCGAGGAAGGAGCCGAACGTCGTTAGCTAGCAAAACCAGAGCCAGGAAGACAGATAAAGACAAATCTTGCAAGTCATCCGAGAGAAACCATAGAAAAGCAGGGCAGATGGAGGTCTAAACGATAGAAAAAAGAGGTGAAGTTGGCCCTTCGCATTGCGCACAGGGTGGCGAGAGTAAACTGAGCATTCTAAGAGCGATGAAACCTGGAGAGTAGGGAAACAACTGAGACTGGAGTCCAACCCTCGGGGGCTTTCACCTGCCTGAAAGCGATTGGCTGGTCGCCATGGGAGACCGCTCCCTGGATGGATGCTATAACGGCAGCTCACCTCCTCGACTCCTCTGTTATCATACGTCTTTACTC
>APFE030299010.1:0-13232 GCA_000404065.3 Pinus taeda
AACATACATTGTTTATAGACAAAAATCTTTATCGTAACATAGGAGTGAATCTCTATGTTTAAAAATCTTATTATATGCCATTTTAAATGTCTATAAGATTCACTGATATGTTAATTTACAAATAATAATAGTAATAATAGTAATAATAATAACAATTTTACAAATTAGTTGATTTTAGTGGTTTTTTAAATGGGCACAATTTGAAATACACTATGCTACATCTCTATCATGGATTGATGTCTACAACATTTATTAACTATTTAATTTAGATAGTTACACTATTCAATACTAATAATTCCATTTAAAATTTTTAAGTATATTAATAAATAATGAAGAGTATAAATTAGCTAGTAAATTTACTTTTATAAAAATATAACACTAAAAATGCATTTCCTTCTCTAATCAACAACATTCTTTGATTCATTCAATTTTTATTATTTCATGAATCTTTTTTTATTTTATAGAAAATACCTTTCGAGTTATGAGATAGTCTTTGTTGCTTCTAAGTTAACATGAAAGTCATTATGTTTTTAAATAATGGAGGAATGTTTAGTGCAATTTAAACCAAAACATTTTGCAAAATTCTTATTTCCTCCTATTATTTTATGTATTTGTATTCACATAAATTAATGAATTGGTCAAAGACAATACATGACCAATAGTAAAAATAGCATCATGTGATACCTAATATGAAAATAGTTTAGTATTGTTTGATTTATTAGAAGATAATAACAATATACTATTATTAATATGTTAATCATGTAAATATTATTAGTAAATAATAAAATAAGAGGTTTGGGTTAATTGTCGATGTAATCATGTGGGAAAAGAATTTATATTTATGAAAAATGGTGGTGATGTATTTTGAGGAAGTTGTTTTTAGGCCTAATCTGAAATTTGGATAAAATATGAAAAGTCTAATTATCTCACTTATTATGCATATAATAGCATGGAAAAAGCTTGGAGAAGGTGTAGAATTAGTGATTGAAGTTTTTCAGAGGATAGTTCCTATGTGAAGGAAAATAAACTAATTCTGCTAAATACAAATAATAGATACTTTCTTTTATGCAAGCACCTAGAGATGGTGTGAGGAAGAATCACGAAGAATTAAAAAAGAAAACTGGAAATCAAGAATGTGAAGAAGTTATACTAAAGTCTTTAACAACATAAAAGAGGGCTACGAGAACTACTAGTAATGAGAAAGTAATCATGTTGCTAAAAGTTACGGTTAGAAGGATATGCAAGGAAGGAAGGAACTTATAAAAATAGATCTTAAGATAAGTTTTGTTTTATTTTTCTTTTAGAGAAAAACAACTAAATCTTCTTTAATTATTTTTACAATAGCTTTATAATAAGACTATGGTTTATTAAGATTTGTTTCATAGTCTATATGTAAACCTATTTTTCTTATGATATTCTAACAATATTTAAATATCTATTTTTGGAAACAGGTTAGTAATACTGTAAGAAGAAAACCATTTGAAATACTATCTAGTGCTAAAGGTATAGAGAAATGAGTAACACGTTTCATTCCTTTGAATGTTTCTGATAATTAAATTTCAAGAAATGAAGCTATATAGAAAACTATAACAGATTAACTTTAATCATTTTTCTAACCATAATATATTATATACGAAATTATATAACATGTGTATTTATATATTTTTTAAAATAAATTGTAATAATAATGAAAACAAAACAAATCCTATACCATAGTTGGGTTGTTTATGGTATAATATCGTAGAAGAAATTTAGATTTATTTAAATTTTATCAATAATTTTATTGTAATTTAAAATTGAAATTAGTATATGTTTCTAAATATTGAAATCAATTTAAAAATTTATATTTCTATTTGTAATATTTCCAAATGTATTATGTATAAAGGAATTTGAAATTAATATTGAAATTTAAGATTAAGAAAAGAATCTTATTATTAGGAAATGAATTAACAGTTATGAGGTTTTGAACTATAGAATCTCAATAAAATGAATTAATAATTTATAATAAGTAAAGATTAACTAAGTATAACATGCATTTTCAAGAAATTTAGAATTTTATATTTACATTACTTTTTAAGCACTTTAATAATCAAGTTTTACAATGGTTTTCTGCTATTAACAAAAAATTCAATTAACTATTGAATTTACTAATGTCATTATATTATAGAATATTTTATTTATTATTATCACAATAATATTGTGAAATGTTGTGTTTTCAATGATATATTGAATATATATTTTGATTACCTCTGCATCTGGCTGAGTTTTAGTATTCGCCATCCTATATCTATTTGAAATTTGAATCTACTAAGAAATGAGAAGGATCAAGTCTAAAGTTAAGATAGATCTAAGATTACATTCTTGCATTCCATAATGGATTTCCTCAAACCTTCAAACATTATTCTTCATAAAATTACCATAGACAACAACAATTTTTTTTGTAAACAAAGGTAATTTTATAGTTTAATTTAGATATATAATCATATAGCGAAAATTATATTTATTGATTTATTTTTTTAATTATGGAGAGAGTTGGAACTTTTTATTTTTTTCTAATTTTATTTTAGTTTTGACCAAATCAAAATATTTATGTTAACATTGCAACATCACTGTCATAATGCTCAGGAACAAATCTCTTAGTACAATAGTTCTATGCATTTTATAATTTGATATCGAACATTAATATAATATCAAACTTTGACATCATAACATTATAAATATTCCATAAGACGATAACATGACAACCATTATGATTTTTCAGATGATAATCACACATAGTCGGGCTCCCACAAGGTGAGGAATTTAGTTCAGTGTGCCTTTTTGTAGCAATTCATGGATTTGCTCCTCGATTTCCTCATTTTTCACAAAAGAGTGGCGGTATACTCTAGCGAATTGGGTAGTGGTGTTTCGGGAGTCAGATCGATTGATTGCATGACTTAATAGTGCAAAAGTACCCCCATGGGTTAGGAGAAGATGTCCCTATACTCCTCCAAAACCTTATCAACTTCCTTCTATTATGTGAAGAAGCCCTTTCTAGGGGCCATGGATGTAGCCATGATCTAACCCTTACATTCAGAGGGAATAGAAAAAACAAATTTCCTAGTTTTGGAGATGACCTTACTCCAATGCTTAGCAGAAATCAAAGCAATGGTGGTATTTAGGGCTACCTCTGGTACTCGATATAGTTTTCTCCCCAAAATAATAATAATAATAGTGCAAGGTCTTCATACATATAATGATTCTTCCACAAGTATGGTTTGCCTAATAAAATATCACAAACTCCGAGAGGAGCACCATCACACAATACCTCGTCCCTAGAGGGCTTGATGTTGTATAGAGTGTGGACGTATTAGCTATTACATAGATCTTGTCCTTGGTGGAGCTACCCAATGGTGTATGGTTATATGTGTGGTATGGTCGGGACGCCCAACTGTTTAATGACATCTAATGATATCAGGTTCTTTTGGCTCCCACCATTGACAATGAATTGCAGTGGAGATCCCCTCACTGAATCTATGAGTGGAAGAGACACTCTCCTCCTATGCATCCTCTAGCTTAATTTTTCAACCTCAGTGGTAGCAAAAGTGGCACTAGGTCCTGTATTAATAATATGCTTCCCTTTTTCATTCCCCTTATCGGATTTTGGCTCTTATTTGGAACATGCATCTGACTTTAAAGATTCCAACTCGGCCACTATTGACTTCTTGGTGCTACAATCATTTATGTTGTGGGTGGGGCCCTCGTGGAACTCACACCACTTTCCATTGTCCTTCTTTGTCATCTTGGTGATATTCTTTTCTTGTGTCTTTAGCGGGTTATCTTCGATTTCTCCACCTCGCCTTTGTCCTTTAGTCTCTAATTTGCAGGTTCCTTTTCCCTACTTCAGATTCATAGATCCAAAGTCTCACTTCTTCTATTCAAATTTCCACTCAATCATTACAACATATCGGTATGTTGTACCAAGCGAGGAGATGTCCAAGAACTCCATTTCCAACTTCGTGTATTTATGTAGAAAGCCACAATACTTGAGTATCAAATGTTACTTGAAATCCTTGATTTCAAACTTTATATGTAGGGTATCAAAAATGATCATGAACTCCAACACCTCTCGGTCACTTTCATGTCGTATGTGGTCCACTTTATGTACTTATCTGCATAGCTCTCGACATGTTATTATTGTTCATTGAAAACATCTTGAAAATAATTCAAAGAGGATTTGGTTGAAAACAATGAGGTATCCTCATTTTTTCTTTGCTCATTGTATGTTTCTCACCAATCCTTTACATGGGGGGGAACTTTGAGGAGTGAAAAAGTAATTGTTTCCCTATCGGAAAAATTATGGAGGAAAAAGTATCATTTTAATAAAAATTTAACCATTTATTTAGCCTTCAAATATAGGAATGTCAAATTTAAATTGTACCTTAAAGTGGGAAATGTCATTGAAGTGATTGGTGGATGAATATGCTTCACCTGCTAATACTCGCGAAAGGACCTAGGAAAATTTGTCGATCATCTCATTCTTTCGTCACTCAAGGAACTCTTCGAGAAATTTTTTTAAAGGATTTGTTACTCCGTGATATTTATTTCTTTCTTCCATTGGAGGTCATTAGGGTCGCAATGCTAGTCTTGCAAGGGTTCAACCTAATTGGCGACATGCACACAAAAGTAGAGATAGATCATGCCTGTATGATACAACTGATACATATTTATGAAGGAATGAAAAGAATTACAAATTTAAACAAAAAAAATAGATACAATGAAAAAAAGACTTCATTTAATAAATAGAAACTACTAAAAACTATTTACATGTCGAAAATAAAGAAACTCTCTTGTGTGATGGTATCTTATCTCTGAGAAGAGATGTGATGGTTACATGCCTTCTAAACTAAATTACGGTTACTCTTTGAAGCATTTTTATTATGAAGAAATAATAAGAAACCCTGAACATCTAGAAACCTAACCCTAGGAGATGAAGCACCAAAAGTTAGTAGGCCCAAATGGGGTTAGTTGGAAGCTTAACTTCCCAGAGTCATAAATTTGGTATATATTTCTTCTCTAGCATCCAAAATAGCTTATTAGAAAGTTATATCCTAGGAAAACATTTTTTGACCACTTTGTGGATGGCACTTTCCCCCCTTTTTCTTGTTTCCCCAAAAACTATTGGTTAGGACCTCAAAACAACTTTAGAACTTTAGGACTTAAAAAGCTACTAAAAATATAAAGTATGCTAGAAAATACGAAACTGAAAGGAAATCATTTTGGCAGTCAAATTGCAATAGGTAGGTGACCACCAATATCCAACTAGGCTAGTCCTTCGCCTTAGGAATTAATGGTCCTCATTGCATTGAGTGTGTCGATGAGATGGGGAAACTTCTACTAAAATTGGTCCTCGATGAGTCACTTTTCTTAGTGTAGTATCTTCTTGGATTTAACAACCAAATAAAGTTGGATACTCTATTGGTGAGTGTTGTTAAGCTATTTTTCCATGATTTGATAAAATGTCACCTATTCAAAACAATCTAGATTGAGGTGGGTTGGTTTCAATTACATAGTAATGTCTCGTGTATCCAAAAATGGTCAAAAGTATGGTTAGAGATGATCAACATTGAATATAGGGTGCAAGTCAAGGAATGGAGTGATACTTAGCTAAAAATCATTATCACCCATGGCCTTGGTGATTGTGTAACACCCTTTATGAAGTGGTTTAATCTTCTAGTGGGATTTGAAAATGCATTCCTTCTATACATAAAAGCACAACTTGTGGCCCACTTGAAACCTGTGTGGCACCTGATGTTGATCTTGAAATTGTTTCTACATGGCATTGGATTTATCCAAGATATCATGAACCTACTGGCGGATGTGATGGAACCATTCAATAAACCTAGAGGCTTTATCATCTTTGGATTTAATATGTATATATTTTTCTTATTTAGTCACAAGAGGCATTTCAACATCAATGGGGCACAATGTTTGAAATATTGGCCCACTTTAAAGGGTCTATGTCTGATCAATCTATGGAGATATTTATTATAGCTATGATGTAAATAGTGAAGACACTCATCCCATGTTCATGGGTTCTAGGAGATTTACATAAGTAGTATGTGCACTATCATCATGTTGGAAACATCTATTTTCCCACTAGTCTGATGATTCAATAGAGTTGACTTGGTGAGAATCATGTCGAACTATGACTAGAGGCTCAGCCCAAATGTGCTCATGAGCCTGCTATCTCGATTTGATATAATGTTTTTTGGAATCCAAAAATGTAGCCACACTCATTCGAAGAAGTGCTTGGAAATGTCTTTTGTTGTAATGCTCTTCTTGCAAGAAATCATTATAGCCATCTTAGAAAATTTATTAATGGCCACAAATATATAGTTGTTACCATTCTTAGTAGAAGGAAGGCCACAGATATAGCCCATCGAGATGGATTTCGAAGGATGGATAGTAGTAGGTGGAGGAGTGCCAAAACCTTTCTTCTTAATGGTTGGCTTGGCGATTACATATGTAGTGCATGATATGATATATTTTCCAACACCCTATTAGAGTTTTGGAAAATGAAAATTCTTTTGGAGTACTTCCATTGTTTTCTCAAAACAAAACTTTCTTATGACACGACTTTATTGCACCTCGCAAATCAGATTGCCATGCTCACTTGAAGGAACACAAAGGTGCCCTAGGTAGAACAACAATCCGTCATATAGGTGGAATTCTAGTACCTTCTTAGAATCTATCAACATATACTATGTAATGGCCAATTATGAATCGTTTATGTATAATTGTGACCATATTGAAGTCTTATACCCATAATAATTGCAAACAATAGTCAGTGCAATAATAAGTGGCCAACTAAGATAATATACACTATTATTGGTGCTTCCCTTCTTATATTTAATGTTCAAATGTAATTGTTGCATATATGTGGACCATTTCTAATGTCGATCATTCTACCAAAGGTCATGCTACCTCTTCCTTATTTTTATACCTCTTCTACAAAATTGTATCTTCTGTCAACTCTACATGAGGATCTCATGCCAAACGCTCCATAGAAGGTAGGAATTTTCATCTTCCTGATCTAGAATGTAAGGCTCATTGAGTTTCATATTTTCTACCTTCACAACTGAGTAAACTTGCATATACAACGGTAAACATACTAGACATGGATTATCACTAACCTTTTTGAGTATGTCGAAGGTACCATATCTCATATCCTTGATTTTCTTACCAAACCCCTACAACCTCTCCTTGTTCAACTACATCCATACTCTGCCTCCCTCCTTGAGTGATTTCTCTGTTCTATGTTGATCCTGCCTAACCTTATATTTATCTAGAAACATCTACATTGTCTCTTGTAAATATAAATGGATCTACTTGATCTTATCTATAAAATTTTCAAACAAACCCCCATTAAAAGTCATGACAATGTAATTTTTGGAGGCAGTTTTTGATAACCCCCCCACCCCTCGCCCCCCGCCAAAAAAAAATCATTAGAATTAAACTTCCAGAGGTGGTTGTTAAATGACAACATCCAAATATTCAATTCTCATGAATTTTTGGGGAGGGGGTATTTTGGTATATTGAACAACGAAATGGGAAATAAGGGTATCATGGATGGGTTTACGTGAGAGGTTCAATCATGGCTTCGTAATATTTATATTCTTACCATTAGAGAATGAGAAAAGGCTATAAGACCTCATGACATAATGGATAGGGTCCCTAGATAGAAGCAAATGAAATAAATTGATAGGAGAAACCTCAATAGTTGTGATAATGTGATTAGGCGCCCATTATCAGAACCCATAAGCCTTTAATCCATACCCACTAAATTCCCTATCCCCTTAACCCCCAAGCCATAATCCCTTAACCCCTACACTTATAATTCATAACCCAATAACCCCTTGTTCCTTTAAAACCTTAGCCACTAACCGCTTAATCCTTACCCCATAACTTAGAATATTTAAGCCACCCTTAAAAGTCATTACAATTAAAATTTTACACACAGTTATTAAATGACCACCTCTAAATGTTCAACTCTTATGAATTTTAGGGATGGAGGATGTTTTGGTTTATTGAACAATGCAAGGGGATATAAGCATAGAAAGGATGAGAAGAAATGAGAGGTTTGAGCATGGTTTAGCGATATCTATATTCCTAGAATTAGAGATTGAGAATGGACCTTAATTCCTCAATGCATAAGGGCTAGGGGACTTAGAGGGAAGGCTATGAGAGAAATTTATAGGGGAACCCCAAATAGTTGTTACAACAGGACTAGAGGCCCCACTGTTAGAACCAATAAACCCTTAACCCATAAACACTAAATTCACAATCTCTTTAATGCCAAAGCCATAATCTCTTAACCCCTACACTCATAACTCATAACCCATTAACTCCTTAATCTCTTAAACCCTGAGCCATTAACCTCTTAACCCATAACCCTTACTTGAGAATCCGTGAACCCCCTAAGCACTAAACCATTATCCTGATAAACCTTGACCCTTAACACCTAACCTCTTAATCTATTGACACCTAAACGCCATAACCCATTGACACCCCTAAGCCCTTGGTGCTTAACCCTTAACCCTTGAAGCTCTTAACCACTGAGGCATTAACCTCTAACCGATATATCCCCTAAACCTCGGCCCCTAGTCCCTCAACACCCTAACCTGTAAACCCCCTAATACCTAACACCTTACACTTTACCCATTACCATTAACCCCTTACTCTTAAAACCCTTAACTCCTGGAACCCCTAAACCTTTCCCCTAAACCATGGGTGCTGAAAGACTAATCTTCTTGGTCATATTTTTACCCTTTACCCTTAACCCCCGACTCTTAAACCCCTTAACTCCTAGAACCTGTAATCCTTCCTCCCAAAACATGGGTGCACCAACACTAATCTTCTTGGTTTTCAGCTCACATGCTACTACCTTTTCTGATGGTTCATGCCATCCCTCAACCACATTAAAGGTTTTTCTTTAAACTTATCATCGACCTCTTAAATTTAAATAAATCCCCATTTTCACTACTTTGGCATGCGTAAAGCCCCCTTTAGTTTGTGTCTAGTGATTTGTTGAATTTATGGTGATCATATTGATAGTTTTGGTGTGTGTAATTTCCACCGACAATGCCAAAGAAAACTTTTAGTAAGCCAAATTAATTTCTTTGTGAAACCATCATTTTTATAATCTTTGCATGAAAATGATGGAAAATGATTGAGCAGACATATCTATATAGCATGTGGAGCAACCTAAAATTAATTGTCTCAATTATTGCAATTGTCACATGGAACCTACAAGTATCATTGAGCCTCGAACCTATTTCATCATGTGGAACCTATTGGTGTGAATCCTTTCATATATCCATGGATTTGTGAATTCCTACATTGGAGGACAAGCGTTAAACACGCCTGTTCTAGACCATCATTAAATACCTACTTGAGGAGCCACCATCTAGTGTGGAGTGACCAGCGTGTGAACCACTTGAGTGTAGAAATCTAACATCACTGAAAGCAATATGTGAAGTGGCCAACAACATGGAGGAGTCTACAGTGAACTAAGATAAAAGAATAACATAAAGAGAAGATAATAAAACTATAAGAATATCACAAGTAGATGTCAATGTAAGAAAATATTTCTTGCCTTTAGATTTTCTAAAACCACATTTCATGGTTTTATGACTTCCACTTTCAAACACTTGCTTCGAAAACTTGTGTTAATATTTCTTGATGGTATACTAATCTACAACAAACCTTGGAAAGATCATGTTCAACCTATTTATAGGGTGCTCAAATTATTGGAGGAGAAACAATATTATGAAAACCCTCCAAATGTTTCTATGGAGTACAAGAAGTGGAATATTTGGGTCATATTGTATATCATGGGGGCATTAACGTAGACCCTAAAAATTAAAGTCATTAAAGAATGGAAAATCCCCAAAAGCCTTAGCATATTCAAGGATTTCTCGAGTTAGTAGGGTATTATCGCAAGTTTGTTAATAATTATAGGAAAATAACAATGTCTCTCACAACATTATTGAAGAAAAATGATTTTTTTATGACTCCAGAAGCAACTAAGGCCTTTGAACATCTTAGATAGGTAATGTACCACGCTCTGGTCTTAGCTACACCAGACATCAAAAAACCTTTATTGTGGAATGTGATGCCCAAAGAAATGAAATTAGTGTTATTTTAATGTAAGAACAAGGACCCATTTCTTTCAAAGTTCATCTAATAAAGGGAAAGTATTTACACAAACTTATTTATGTGAAGAAAAAGTTGACAATACTGCATGCCATAAAGAAAGTGTGCCCTTATCTAATTGGAAGACGCTTCAAGGTGAAATTGGATCATAATATTCTTAAATACTTCTTGGAACAATGTTTATCCTTAGGAGAGTAGAAAAAATGGGTCACAAGGATGTTGGGTTATGAATATGATATCATCCACAAAAAGGGAAGAAAAATGTTATTGATAATGTACTATCATGAAGGGATGAGGATGTATAGGCATTTTCCTATGTCATTTCTATTATATAACTTGATGGATAGCTAAAGCAAGGTATGAATTGAAGAATTATGAGGAGGTGTGGAAACACATGCAAAAGTTGTAGAAAGATCAGAGTGCATCTTATCCATTTATATAGAAAAATGATTCATTGTGGTACAAATATTGCTTATATATATGTAAGAACTCCCAACTCAAACAAAAGGTTATTTGTAAATTACACTCCTCTCATACATAATGGAATTTATGGTTTTTTAAAACTTACCACTAGGTGAAGAAGTATTTTTTTTTAGATAGCCTTAAATCTCGTATTCAGAGGTTTCTGTTAGAATTTTTGGTTTTCCAACAAAATAAAGTTGAGACAATTAAGACCCTGGATCTTTTACAACCATTAGCCACTCCACGTTAGCATTGAGAGGAGTTATTAATGGATTTTGTCAGATGCTTACCCATGTTTGAAGGAAAGAGTGTCATCATGCTGTTAATTGATAGATTTATCAAGTATGCATAATTTTGTGCATTATCTCATCCTTTTAAAATTAGTATAATAGCTACTACATTTGTGTAAATAGTTCAAATTCTACATGAAAACCAAAGATTGCAAGTGGCATGGATCCCATTTTCACCGAAAGTTTTTGGACAATATTATTTTCTTGCATTGGTACTCAACTAGCTCATAGATCATCTTATCATCATTAATCTGATGGGAATATTGAGATAATGAGCAAATGTTTGGAAGGATATATTCATTGGTTTGTATGTGATAAATAAATACAATGGGAAAAGTAGTTACCTCTAGTAAAATGGTGGTATAGCACTTCGTTCCATACCACATAAAAAATGACCCCATTTATGGCACTTTATGGGTAACATCCACTATCCATTACATCATTTTTAAGAGACAACTCTAAGGTTCAAGTAGTGGAAGATCACAATGAGAGTCAACAACAAGTTCTCCAACTCTTAAAGGATAACCTAACACTGGTGTAGAATCGAATGAAAGAATAGGAAAATCACCATTGCAATGCAATTACTTTTGATTTGGATGATGGGGTATTTTTACGACTAGTATTCCCTAAAGCAAGATAAGAAGTATAATAAATTATCACCCAAGTTATATGGTCATTACAAGGTGTTCCAAAATATCGGTATCATGACATACAAAGTGGAGCGACTTGCATCTTCATAAGTATGCACAACATTTCATGTTTCATAATTAAAGAAGGTTATAGGTGACAATATACCAATTCAAATAATCTTACTAGAACTTCACAAGAAAGCAAAAATCATATTCGAGCCTGAAGAAATCACAAAAACAAGAATTTGAAATTTATAAAATATATCAATTTTAGAGTATCTCATTAAGTTGAAGAACTTAATTGTTGGCGATTCAACATGGGGGGATGATTATTTTATATAGAAACAACTAGAGCTACTCAAGCATTGACGAAAACACATTTTGAAGTAAAGTGGCATATCAGGTCCCTATAATTATAGTGTATCCCGCATACTATTGTTCTAGTGCCCCAAAGAAGTCTATTATTGTTATTTTTATTCCCTTACATTATTATTGTCATGTAGGACCTAATTATATTTTGAACCTTAAGACTCCTGCATATACCAAGGAGGTCTTGTCATTTGAATCATCCAAGAATTGTTCATTTACGAGATCTAAAGGGAGGTTCCCCCCTAAAAGTGGCTTATTATCTAGTCATTGATATGTCTCTACTTATGTTTTTGTGCTATTTTTTATCTACATAATTGAGGCATCGAACATTAAATGATGTAAACATTGGCATACTATAGGCGACAACCTTATTAGGGCACAAACCTCTGATTGCTATAGGAAATAATTGGATTAAGGAACCAAACTCTTAATGATGTAGGAAGAAGCTTGATTGAGGTACCAACCTCAATGCAGGTACTCACATCATTTTTCAATCTGTTGTGGCCCACTTTTCACTATATTTTTGACTATATCCACAAGCATCTCAAATAATGTAATTCTTCTGAAACATATCATATCCCTACTGTCACAACATTGTTCATTAAGTTACCATTAACTTCTCATGAAGTTATTGCTAGTGTTGTCATACCCTATTCATCAATCAACCTTTTCATCACAACAACCTGTTCAACAATCTAGTACAATAACACCTTTTCCAGATACCATTTTGCTCATATCTACAAAACTTGCTCATAAACCCTATAAATGTTCATAATCCCCAAAACAAAAAATATAGCTTTGTACCATCATGAATGAATGTTCGGATTCTTCCTAACCCATAGAAAGATCACAATCGAGTTTTGATAATTTCCCCTTTCCAAAATCTAATTTGGTTTGAAGGTCACCCCAAAAGCCATATAGAACCATAAAATCAATTAAGTTCTCAACAAAATGACCCTTTCAGTGAATGTTCTAGAAAATGAACTTTTCCTGACAGCCTTTCTAAAAAATTCTCCTTTCAAACATATAACCTCCACCAACTCAAGAATTGTGAAAACCATTTTGGCCTTTGTGCAGCCAACGAAGAGCGCAATTGTTGTCAAAGCAATAGATAACATGATCAGTGCATTTGGGTGATCAATCAAAATAGAGAGAAAATCCTTGCACCTTCTAACAATCAATAGAGATAATGACCCATGCCTTGGGGCAAAGAACACAACGTATTGATATCAGAAACCAACAAAACATAGCTTATGGCTTATTCCTATGAGAAACCAACACATTA
>APFE030299012.1:0-16478 GCA_000404065.3 Pinus taeda
TGGAGAGTAGGAAACGGAGGGGCCAAACTGGAGAGGGGGATGAAGAAGCTGGAGAAAGTGAAATGCGTGAAAACCCCGGTGAGGAGCTGGAGGAGGGTGAACAGGACACTCAAAAGACTAAACAAGACCAAACCCCATTGTGGAAATATGTTCACAGGGCTGAAACAGGGAGAGGGGTGGAACCACTAAATTTCATTGCCCCCATTGCAACACTGATTACACGGTTCATACACCCGTGCTAGAAGACACCTCTGCGGGAAAAGGCCATGGGATGGGGAGAAACAAATAGGAATCAAAAAGGCAGGCGGTGTCAAGCGGAATAGAGCCAAATACCATAAGGGAGGAGGAGAAAGCCAATCAAATCAAAAAAATCAAGGGTATCTTTTGAACCAATCCTCACAATCACAAAGAATCCTCAACATCCTCCCAAGCAGTGGATATGAGGCTCAGGTCAATCAATCTTAAAAAAGTAGAACCATAACAATTTCCTTGATGAGGGTGTAGGAATGATGTGGATTCAAAGGTTTACAGGTTTCTCTATGCATGTGGGATACCATTCAACGTTCTTCGCTCACCTTATTGGCACGAAATGGTTTCGGCCATAAATGATGCCCCTAAAGGATACAAGAGCCCTGGGTATGACAAGGCAAAAACCGTTGGCCTTGATAATGAAAAAGCAAAAATATCACATTCTTTGAATAGAATGACAAGTTCTTGGACTGACCATGGGGTGTCCATTGTATTTGATGAATGGACAAATGTAAAAGGCAAGCCATTGATAAGTGTTCTTGTTGTGTCTGTTAGTGGTGCCATCTTTCTAACTGCACATGATTATTCAGACAAGTTCAAGACCGCCATCAACATTGTAGAAGCATTACTTGAAACAATTGACCGTATTGGGCCATACAATGTCATCCAAGTCATCACTGATAATGCTCCTAATTGTAAGGCAGCGGAAGCAATTATTGAGGATAAATACCCCAACATATTTTGGTCTGGATGTTTAGTTCACACATTGAACCTTCTGATGCATGATGTTGTCAAGAACAAAAATGCACAATACAAATGGATTGGTGATTTGTACAAGAAAGGCAAACAAATGATAAAATTTATTACAAATCATAGTAATACCCATGGCCTTTTCCACAGTCACTCAAGATTGGAGTTGTTGAAGATTGCAAAGACCAAATTTGGTAGCTATTACCTCACCTTCAGGCGCCTTTTGAAGGTAAGAGAGTCATTGGCTAGCATGGTATCAAGTCCACATTGGCAGGTATTAAAGGAAAGGGCTACAAATGCAGCTGACAGGCGAGGTTTTGAACTGGTGGAGGAGGCCGCTCTTGATGGTCAGTTTTGGACAAGTGTAACGCAAGTATTGGATTTCAGCAAGCCCATTTATCACATGATTTGGTTTGCAAATACAGATAAACCAGTGATTGGCGAGGTGTATGAGCAGATGGATACCATGTTGGGGAAAATAAAAGATACTGTTCATAACAGAGATCACAACTTGTACAAATTGATTCACGATTGTGTGTGTGAATGGTGGAATAAACTTAATCTTCCACTACATTGCTTGGCATATATCCTTACGCCAAAATACTACTCTACATCTTGGTTGGGCAACCTGCACCAGGCGGTGGGATTAGGACGAAACCCCATTTAGATTCAGAGGTAACTAGTGGATTTTGCAAGGCATTAGAAAAGTTGATACCTAACAAGGAGGAATGTTCAGTGTGCGTCTTGAAATAGGGAATTACTTCAGTGCACTGGTTTGTTTGGTAACTTCCATGCAATGGAAGACAGAGACAGATTTGATTCTCTCACATGGTGGGAAAACATATGGCCGGCCAGGGACTTTTGCCAAAATTGGCAAAAAAAGTTCTATCACAGTTTGTAAATACTTCTTCTGCAGAGAGGTGTTGGAGCACCTACAGCTTCATACATAATGTGAAAAGAAACAGAGTCAATGAAAACCAGGCAGAAAGCTTGGTTTATGTGCACTACAACTTGAGGTTGTTGAGTCATTACTGTGATCGAGCTTATGAGGATCCCACATATAAAATTTGGGACAACCACCCAGAGGAAGACAATTTGGAGGATGGCACTATACATCTTAAAGAACTGGAAGAGGAACTTATAAGGGATGAAGATGAAGCAGCTGCAACAGCCATGCCACCTCCACCATCCAGTAGCAGTGCTCGAATTTCGAGTCTTGTTCCTTTGCTGTTGCCACCTCCATCTACACCCTCACATGGAGGGCATGTGCCTTCTAGTTTTGGTAGTCGGTCTGTGCGGGAGACTCCTAGAAGACCACCATGACCTGCTTATACTCCTGGAGACTCTCGTGGCAAGGGCCACATGTAGATTTACAGTTTACTTGTCTTTTCTAGTTTCTATTAGTTCTCATAACTGTTGAGTCTTGAGTCCTTGACTCTTGACTCTTGACTCTTTCATATCATAATGATATTTTTTGTAAACAATATATGATTGTGACAATGAAAATTTGAAGTTTGAAGTTGGCAATTATAACTCATTGGTAATGATTGTGAATTATGAATATGATGCTTCGTGAAAGCCTAAAGTTGTTTCATTTCATTAATTCATTTCATTTTCATTTTATAACATTTCATTTCATGTTAACAGTTAGAACTTAGAACTTAGAAATATCTAAGATATTATTTCTTGTAATGGTTAAACTTAGCTTACAAGTACAACTTTGGTGATCAATGATGATAACATTATTGAATTTTCAATTTTGAAAGCTTGAAGTTGAAACTTTGAGATTGAATTTGATGAATCATGATTCACGAGACTCAATATGTTGCAGTTGTAATATGTATGTTACTAACTTGTGGACATGGTTGATGAAGATTATAACTTCTAGATGATTGATGTGATATGGTTCAATGATCCATCTATGTTATTTTTATGTTTTTATATCTAATTCTCATTCTGCATGTTTTTGTTGACATAATGTATCAAAATAAATAAATAAATTAAATATATATATATATATATTAATATATATATAAATCGCTCCGGGATTCGCTCAAAAACCGAGAGCTTTTGAAAATGTCGTTCCCGCTCCCATTTTCACTCCCGCTACCCGCTTTCACTCCCGCTCCCAAGTAACGTTGGTCCAAGGTATTGATTCTAAAGTGGGTTTGGACAATATTATTGAGTAAGGCCTAAGACTATAAAAAGAGGAGATCATTAGGCAAGGGCACTCAAGTATGTTGAAATTTGGTACTGGAGGACAGGTGGTTCCCTAAGACTTTGATCTTTGGCCTAGGGAAAAGTGTCCAAAAGAGCTTAATTTTTCTCCTAAAGTAACTTTATAATTTTTATAAAGTTAAATCTAATTTAAAAGTGACTTTAAGTGCTAAAGTTACTAAAGTCTAATTTTAAAGTGACTTTAATAAAGTTATTGTAAAATTATAAAGGAAAAGTGACTTTGGAAATAAATGACTAAGTGGGTCTTTATTAAAGTGGGGTGAATTAAAAAATAGAAAGTGAGATTTAAATGTGCATTTAATCTCAGCCATTGATCTAAATCTATTTCAGCCATTGGATTTAGAGATCACCCAAAAGTCACTTGGAGTTATATTAAAGGAGGAAAAGGAGGAAAAGATCATTCATTCTTTCATGAGCAGATTGGGAGAAGGAGAGCAAGAGAGCAAGGGAGATTTCTGGACAAGAAGGAGAAAGAGGCAGCAGTTTGGCACACATACCAGGCAGCTCTTCAGCAAAATCAGAACAGCAGAAAGACAAGTTTCCAGGTGGTCCGTTGGGCTGAAAACGGATAAGTTTGCTTGCTGAAAAAAATCATTTTGCTGTAATTTTTTGCTGAAATTTTCTTGCTGTAAAAAGACATTTTTCAGAAATAAAGAAGAGCTCTCAAACTGGTTTTCCCCAAGAGTTGTAGGGGGTTTTTCCAGGGTCACGTTGACCAAAAATATCAGTGTTTTAATGTGTTTTTATGGCTGTTTATTACTGCTGATTTTTTTTTTTATTTCTGCAATTTCCAGCATTCTGTAAATTTTCCAGAATTTGTGTTTTCAGCAAAATTTATTTTTTCCAGCTTGTTGAATGTATGGTTATGGGAAAGGGCATTTAACTACATTGGAGAAATAAGGAGAAACTGAAAACCGGGGTGGGAAAACAGAAATTTTAACATGGTATCAGAGCTTGAGTGCTGAAGGGCAGTTTGGGACAGCAAAAGAAAAAAATTACAGCTGCTGATTTTTCACTCAGAAAATTCCAGCAAGCTGATTTTTCATAAACAACAGGTTTTATCTTTACTACAGCAGTGCTATTTTTCAGTTTTAGGACAACATGATGTCATTGGGATTGAGGGTGAAGGATAGGTTGGATGGGCATACAAATTACAGCGTTTGGAAGGAGAGAATGCAGAGTATCTTTGAGGAGGCAGAAGTCTGGGATATCATGGTGCATACCACACAGACCCCTGTTATTGTGCCTACTGATGCTACTCAGTTGGCTGCTTATAATAGAAAGAACAACAAGGGTAAGAGGCTGATTCTAGATGGAATCAAAGACCATTGCATTCCTCATGTGAGAGGTAAGAGCAATGCCCATGAGATGTGGACAGCATTGTCCAATCTCTACCAGAATACCAATGAGAACCGGAAAATGGTTCTGAAGGAGAAACTGAAGAACATTAAAATGGGCAATGATAGTGCAGCTGGATATCTCACCAAGATTACTAATGTGAGAGATGAGTTGGCAGCGATTGGAGAGGCCATTTCACCCACTGAGTTGGTGCGGATTGCGGTAAATGGCCTCCCCCGTTCATGGATGAACTTTACGGATGGGGTTTGTGCACGTGAGACCCTTCCCACATGGGAGAGGTTTTGGGATGATTGCATTCAGACAGAGATCAGGAAATGTCAACTTGGGGCAGCCAAGCCAGTTGAGCAGGATGAGGATGTAGCACTGTCGGCAAGAGGCAAGAAAGGCAAAGGAAAGAAGCAGGCTTCCACAAGCAATGGCAGGGGCAAAGGCAAAGATAAAAGTAAATAGGGTAACACACAGAAAGACTATTCCAAGGTGAAGTGTTGGAATTGTCAAAAGATGGGACATTATGCAGTTTTGTGTCCGGAGAAGAAAAAGAAGAAGGGGAAGAACCAGAGCGTGGCAGCTTCAGCGGAGTTTGAGAACTTTGCAGTTTGTTTTGACCGGGAGTTTGGGTTCACTGCGTATGAGTCCTCTAGTGCAGGATCACCTGCCACACAGGTTCAGAGGGAGCATGCTTTTCCCTCGATTAGCGAAGCATCTTCAGGTATCTGGTATGTGGACAGTGCGGCTTCACGTCACATGACAGGTGTCCGTGAGTACTTCTCTGTGCTTTCAGAGAGTGGCACTGATATAGAGGTAGAACTTGGTGATGACAGCGCTGTTAGAGCAGTTGGGGTGGGGACACTGACATTAAAGAGGGAGTCCAAACCTCCCTTGAAGGTGTCGGATGTTTTTATGTGCCAGGGATGAGGAAGAACCTCATATCCGTCTTAGCTTTGGAGGACAGAGGGTATGAGGTACTGTTCAGGGGAGGACAGGTGTTGATTTATCCCAAGGGCACTCCAGCTAATTCAGCTAGAGTGATAGGTGTACACCATGCAAAGGTGTACAAGTTTGCATTCCAGTCCCTTGTGGCATTGAGCAGTAGTACCGATAGCAGAGCTAGCAGTTCTGAGCTATGTGAGATTTGGCACCGCAGGATGGGACATATGTATCATGGAGCCTTGAGGACCTTGCAGAAGATCACTACAGGTGTGCCAGATTTCAGTACTGATCACTTTGATACTTGCAGAGGATGTGCGATGGGTAAGTTTGCCAAATCCCTTTTTCCCAACAGTGATAGCAGAGCGACTAGGATACTTGATTTGATTCATTCTGATGTGAGCGGTCGGATGTCTCATGTTTCCTTGAGTGGATATGAGTACTATGTTTTATTCATTGATGATCACTCCAGGAGGACCTAGATTTATTTCTTGAAGACCAAGTGTGAGGTCTTCAAGCGGTTTCAGGAGTTTAGAGCTCTTGTGGAGACACAGACAGGTCAGAAGATCAAGTCCATAAGGTCAGACAATGGGGGAGAGTACACCCTTGGAGAGTTTGTTGATTATTGTGCGGAGGCAGGCATTAGGAGGGAGTTCACTGTTCCTTACAACCCCCAGCAGAACGGGGTTGCGAAGAGGAGAACAGATCCATCATAGGGGCTGCCAAAGCCATGTTACATGATCAGGGGTTGCCATTGTTCTTGTGGGCAGAGGCCTGCAACACAGCTGTTTATTTGCAGAACAGGAGTCCGCATCGTGCCTTGGGGCACATGACTTCGGAGGAGGCTTTTTATGGGAAGAAACCTGATATTAGTCATCTCTATATCTTTGGGTGCATTACATACTCCTACATACCCAAGGAGAAGAGGACCAAACTAGAGCCCACTGCAGAGAAGGGTATCTTTGTGGGCTACAGTGAGACCTCAAAGGCCTTTCGGATTTACATTCCTGCACAGAGGAGAGTTGTTTTTAGGCGGGATATGAAGTTCGAGGAGGACAGGGCCTTTAGGAGGTCACGGGAGTTAGAGTATCTGGATCAGCCAGACCCTCAACAGCAGTTGAGTCAGTCACAGGGATCCAGTGGGCAAGGATCAGGAGGTACATCTATGAGGATGTCAAGTCCGTCAGTGAGCAGTGGCTCGATGAGCCAGAGGGGTGGTGCTTTGAGCAACATGCAGAGCAATTCACTAGGGAGTCCACTGATGGACAGTTCACATGGTACCTCAGCTTCTACAGGTTCAGGTGCAGGCAGGAGGACAGCAGACAGACAGTCAGGAGTTCAGGCCCCTGATGGTAATGAGGAGGAGGAATTTCATTCTCCCATGGGAGAAGCATACTCAGGGAAGAGGAAGCCCAAGTGGCTTCAGGACACCTTGAGAGATGCCACATATGTTGTTGAGCCGAAGAGGCCGGTCAGAGAGAGTAGACCACCTGAGAGGTTTTGTAGCTATATGGCAATGGTTACCAGCATCCTTGACTTTGAGCCTTCTAGCTATGAGGAGGCAGCTAGCCAACAGGTCTGGAGAGAGGCCATGCAGGAGGAGTATTCTTCTATCATAAAGAATGATGTTTGGGAGGTAGTGCCGAGGCCTAAGGGCAAATCCGTGGTTACTTCCAGACGGCTTTACAAAGTAAAGCATGCTACAGATGGCAGCATTGAGAAATTCAAAGCGAGGTTTGTGGCTAGAGGGTTCTCCCAAGTAGAGGGAGTTGATTATGAGGAGACCTTCGCTCCCGTGGCTCAATATACTTTGATCCGCTCCATTATATCGATAGCAGCAGAGATGGGTTGGAAGATCCACCAGATGGATGTGAAGATTGCATTTCTCAATGGCTTCATACGAGAGGAGGTGTACATTGAGTAGCCACAAGTCTTTGAGGTGCATGGGAAGGAGTCCCATGTGTGCAGACTGAAAAAGGCCCTTTATGGCCTGAAGCAAGCTCTTAGAGCTTGGTACTCCAGAATAGATACATACTTGCAGGGGATGGGTTTCACAAAGAGTGAGGCAGATCCGAACCTTTACTATATTGTGATAGGTGAGGAGCCTCTCATTCTGGTGCTGTATGTGGATGACTTGATCATTACAGGTGCAGAGAGACTCATAGAGCATTGCAAGAGAGATCTTGCAGCGGAGTTTGAGATGAAGGACATCGACTTAATGCATTACTTTTTGGGTTTGGAGGTGGGGCAGGAGGAGGGGCATTTCTTCCTGGGGCAGGGGAAGTATATTGTAGACATCCTTGGCAGATTCCACATGGAGGATTGTAGACCCATGTCGACACCGATGATCACCAACTAGAAGAAGCTTCATGCTTCGGATTCCGAGTTGGTGGATCCCACATTGTACAGGCAGCTGATTGGTTCCTTGATGTATTTGGTCAACACTAGACCAGATATTTATTTTGCAGTCAACACAATGAGTTAGTTTATGTGTGAGCCTAGGAAGGTTCACTGGGTGGCTGCAAAACACATTTTGCGGTACTTGCAGGGGACAGTGGATTATGGTCTGGGCTACAGGCAGGGGGATGGAATGAGGTTGGCAGGTTATACTGATTCTGATTAGGCAGATTGTGCTTCTGATAGGAAGAGCACTTCAGGGTGCTGTTTTGGGTTGGGTTCAGCAGTAGTGTCATGGTTCAGCCGGAAACAGCAATCAATAGCATTGAGTTCAGCGGAAGCAGAGTATATGGCAGCCAATCTAGCTAGTTGTGAGGCCATCTGGCTTCGCAAGATGTTGTTTGGCTTATTTGGTCAGCCGTTGAGACCTTCAGTAATTTACTGTGATAATCAGAGTTGCATTAAACTCACGGAGAATCCAGTATTTCATGACAAGTCAAAGCATATCGAGATCAAATATCATTTCATCAGAGACTATGTTCAAAAGGGAGCTGTGAAGCTTGAGTACATTCCCACTGATGAGCAGGTTGCAGATATTCATACCAAAGCCTTACCACGGGGCAAGCATGTCTACTTCAGAGACAAGATGGTGTGGTGAGGAACACCTTCCTCGACAAGAGGGAGTGTTGAAATTTGGTACCGGAGAACAGGTAGTTCCCTAAGGCTTTGATCTTTGACCTAGGGAAAAGTGTCCAAAAGAGTTTAATTTTTCTCCTAAAGTAACTTTATGATTTTTATAAAGTTAAATCTAATTTAAAAGTGACTTTAAGTGATAAAGTTACTAAAGTTTAATTATAAAGTGACTTTAATGAAATTAATGTAAAATTAGAAAGGAAAAGTGACTTTGGAAATAAATAACTAAGTGGGTCTTTATTAAAGTGGGGTGAGTTAAAAAACAAAAAGTGAGATTTAAATGAACATTTAATCTCAAACCTAGATCTCAATCTATTTCAGCCATTGGATTTAGAGGTTACCCAGAAGTCACTTAGGATTAGATTAAAGGAGGAAAAGGAGGCAAGAGGTCATTCATTCTTTCATGAGCAGATTGAGAGAAGGAGAGCAAGAGAGCAAGGGAGATTTTTGGACAAGGAGGAGGAGACAACAGCTTGGCACACATTCCAAGGCAGCAGTTGAGCAGATTTGTACAGCTGATTCAGCACACAGTGAAAGGTTGATTTTGGCACGATTTTCTAGAAATCCGTACAGCTAGATTGCACAGAAATAGAGTGGTTTGCACAGAAATCGAGGAGCAGTTTGCTGTTTTTTCTGCACGCAAATCGAGGTCCATACAGTGCATTTATTGCAGTGCATTTAATGCAGGTCGTACAGCAGCATTTAACGCTGAAAGTGGGCACGAAAATCGAGGACGTACAGCATTTATTGCTGTCCTGTTTGCTGTAATTTCCAATTTGCTGTGAAGCACGGGAAAAGAGATAAGTTGTAAATTTGCTTGCTGATTTTTTGCTGAATATTTCTCACTGTAAAAAAGGCATTTTCAGAAATAAAGAAGAGTTCTCGAACTGGTTTTCCCCAAGAGTTGTAGGGGGTTTTTCCAAAGTCACATTGATCAAAAATCACTGTGTTCAAATGTGTTCAAATGTGTTAAATGACTGTTTGTACTTGCTGATTTTTAATTTCTGCATTTTCCAGCATTCTGTAAAATTTCCAGAATTTGTGTTTTCAACAAAAATTTATTTTTTCAGCTTGTTGAATGTATGGATATGGGAAAGGGCATTTAAATATATGGGAGAAATAAGATGAAACTGAAAATCAAGGTGGGAAATAATAAATTTCTACAAAGTATTAAATATCTAATGAAGAGTAAGATCTAGAATACTGGTCATTGGGTTATGGTGCATAGCCGGAACCGAATCAAGGAGGAACCTGAGTGCTTGAAGAAGGGTAAGTTCTATTGATGGGTCAAGATCTTAAGGCTTGAAGAGAAGTATCTTTGTGTGGTTTTAATCTCTTATAATTGGTGCATGTCGTAATCTGTAAATCTGATGATCTGGGTATAACTGATGTCTGAATAATTGTAAAGGTTAAATCATCTTTTACAGATCTGTACTCAGGTTCAGTATAGCAAAGGCATGTATGCATGCCGGTTTGGCATTTCAAAACAGCGTATACGCAGGTTTGCCTTCATATAACAGCGTATGAACGCAGGTTCGACACATTGAAGTAGTGTACGTCTCATAAAATATGTTTTCGCTACTTCAGTTTGTTGTTACAGTGTTCTGGGTTCTGGATTGGGTTCTGGTTATTGTTACTGTATTTTGGTTACAGCATTCAAAAAAGTAATTGTTTGATTCAGTTTTGGTTGGTACAAAGGAGATTGGTTGATGCAGATATATTTGATGTTTGATTGATGTTATTGATGGATGCAGTCTGAATCAAACAATCACTTAATCAATCAATCAATCAATCAAACAGAAGGTTGTAGCCTTCTGTAGGTCAGCACCTACGTACTAGTAAACACATCAGCAAGTACAAGAGCTAACGAGGTTGTAGCTCCCTTCCAGGAAAAGCTGGAGAGCGAGAGAAGGTTGTAGCCTTCTGTTGGTAGAAGCCTACATACTGGTATAACGCTGCACCAGTACAAAATTTGTAAAAAGAGGTTTCTTATTAAAGAAAGATAGAGACAATTGCAGCAGGTGGTTTTCACCCACATTGGGTTTCCACCTTATATATTGTGTTCATGTGTGTGATTGCCTGTTTTGTTTACTGCATTTGATTACTGGTTATATGGTTCTGATACACAGATTAAAGATCAACTAACTAAATTATAAGTTTGCAAGGTATACGTTGGTTGCTCTAAACACAGTTGCGTATACACACATGTTTCATTAACAGAAGTAGCGTATATAAATCTGTTTATGGAAATGAAATATTGTTAAATTGCTAATACTGATTCACCCCCCCCCCTAGTATTATTTCCAACAATTGGAATCAGAGCAAGTCCTTCAGAAGAAGCTTGATCGCTTGAAGGAATATCTATCATCATGGGCAGCTACGAAAGAGAGGGATCCATTAGACCACCAATCTTTGATGGGAGCAACTTTGTCTATTGGAAGGTAAGAACCACAGCGTATCTTCAATCTCTTGGAACAGATGTTTGGGAAATCGTGGAAGGAGGATATACATTTCCATCAGCAATTCCTACAAATACAAAAGGTAAAAAGCAGTATGAAACAAATGCCAAGGTTGTTAATACACTATTGGGGAGTCTGTCACAATCAGAATTTGTCAAGGTTATGCAGCTCAAAACCGCCAAAGAAATATGGGACAAGATCGTTCTAAGCTATGAAGGAGACAATCAAGTAAAACGTGCAAAACTACAATCTCTCAGAATTCAATATGAAACTCTCAAAATGCACAATGATGAAAGTATAGCTCAATACTTCCTATGTATAGATGAGATTGTTAATCGCATGAAAAACTTGGGTGAAGAGATAAAAGAAGTTACTTTAGTTGAAAAGGTTTTAGGATCCTTGTCTTCTAAGTTTGAATCAAAAGTTTATGCCATAGAAGAAAAGCAGGATCTTCAGAGTATGACTATGACACAGCTGCACAAAATCCTAACTGCTGTTGAAATGAGAAAAGGAGGTCCCTCAGATATGAGAGAAGCCGCATTCAAGGCCTCGAGAAGAGAAGAGCTCAATGAATCAGGACACGTTTCAGAAGGAGAGGAAGAAGCAAACTTTGTCAAAAACCTTCAACGAGGTTCTAGAAGATTCAGAGGTAAACTAACTTTCAAATGCTTTGCTTGTGGAAGAGTCGGTCATTATATAGCCAAATGTCCTCATAAAGATAAGCTTGATAAAGGTAAGGAACCGGCAAATGGAATAGAAAACAAAATGTAAGTAAGAAGAGCTACTATACGCATGAAGATAGCAATGGTTTATCTAATAGTGATGAAGATGAATATGGTAATGATTATAGACTTTTGATGGCTTTTGAAAATGATGATTTCTTGGATGCTTTAGATGAAGATGGTCTCTACGAAGAAATTTCTAAACTTAAAATCTATTTAGAAGAAAAGAGTATGACTGTAAATATTCTGACATTCCAACTTGCTGAAAGGGAAAAACACAATGAAAAGTTAGAATGTGAAATTGTGGGTCTAAGAAAAGATATTGAGAAAACAAAAGCTCTCAATCTTAGATTTGTAAAAGGATCATAAACTTTAGATGAAATTATCAAAGTGCAGCGTTCTCCTCTGATAAAGACAAGTCTTGGATATAATGAAGAAGCATCTCAAGCATAGAAGCCATCAACCTCCAAAAGTGATCTTGATGCAGCAAGGAGAAGTGAACAGGTTCACAATCGTCAGCAAAGGCATAAAGCAGATCATCAGGTAAATCGAGTTCAATCTACTTCAAGGATGAACAAAAGCTATAACCAACCATAGGTAAATCAGTCTCAATTTGCTTCAGGAATGAATGTCAATGGAAACTACAATCATCGGGTCAGTAGATTTGATAATCGCAGGAATTTCTTTAATGACCAATGTTTTTAATGTCATAACTTTGGACACAAAGCTGCTCAATGTGTTGCTTACAAGACCATCATGACTAGAGAAGCACGAAATCAAAGGAATGTGACTGGGATCATGAAAAGGACCTACAATAACTTTTCTGCTCTTGAAAATGAAATAGAATGCTCTATCTGTAACAACTTCGGTCATGAAGATTCTGAATACAGAAGTAAATTTTGGCAAACATCTCAGAAGGAACAAGCTTCATTGGGTCCCAAAACATGGAGAAAGAAAGAACCGCAAACAAAAAGATGTGGAATACCCTTGTATGCAGAAGGACAAGAAAATCAATGGTATATCGACAATGGATACTCGAAACACATGACAGGTGATAAAGAAAAACTTCAGCCATATAATGCCTTAGAAAATGAAAATAAGGTCTCATTTGGTAATGACACTCCTGCAGTCATAAAAGGTAAAGGCTCTGTTCTCTTAAAAGAAAAGGTTAAAGTTGGGAACGTTATGTATGTTGATGGTCTAAAGCATAACCTATGAAGTGTCAGTCAAATGTGTGATCAAGGAAATGAAGTAGTATTTCAATCAAATGGACGTGTTGTCCTCCCTTGTACATACTCAAGGGAGGACAACAACAATGCTATCTAAGCAAAAATGATGAACACTGGCTATGGCACAGAAGACTGGGGCATCTAAGCTTCCCTCAAATAAGAAAAGCATGCAGATACCAGGCAGTTTGAGATCTTCCGGATATCCGCATTCCAGAAAATACAATATGCAAGTCATGTCAATTTGGTAAGCAAACCATAACACATTTCCCTGAAAAGGAAGGATCAACTAGTAAGCCTCTTGAACTTGTTCATACTGACTTATGTGGACCATCAAGGAAAAAGTCACCTCGTGGAGAAGAATATTTTATATTGTTCATTGACAATTTTTCAAGAATGTGTTGGATAGGAATTCTAAAGCATAAAGACGAAGCATTTGAAAAGTTCAAAGCCTTCAAAACTTTGGTTGAAAATGAATCAAATCGCAAAATCAAATGCCTCAGGTCTGATCGAGGAGGGGAATTTACCTCAGATGAATTCTTCGACTTCTGTGAAAAACATGGAATAAGAAGGGAATTCTCTACCGCAAGAACTCCTCAGCAAAATGGAGTGGTAGAAAGGATGAACAGAACTGTTCAACAAATGGCTCGTGCTATGCTAGATGAGTCTGGAACTCCTGCAACCTTCTGGGGTGAAGCTGCATTTGCTGCCATCACTATTCTCAACAAAACAAACGTCCGGGTAAACAGCACTCAAACTCCACATGAACTTTGGTATGGTAAGACTCCTACTGTAAAATACTTCAAAGTTTTTGGAAGCAAATGTTACATCAAAAGGGCTGATGAAAAACCTGGCAAGTTTGAACCTAGAGCAAATGAAGGCATTCTCCTTGGTTACTCTTCCCGAAGTAAAGGATATAAGTGTTATAATAAAAGACTTGGGAAAATTGTTGAAAGTATTGATGTTGTGGTTGATGAAGCAGGCAAAAATCCAAAGCAGGTAAAAACCGAAGATTATGAAGAAGATGAGGACTATCCTTCCACATCAAATCAGACTAATTCAGAAGAAGAAACCAATGAGGTCCCAAAAGAACAGATAAGGGTAGAAGAAAAGACTCCATCCAGGTATGTTAGAAGAATCATCCAAAGACTCAAATTTTGGGGCAGAAAGAGGCAGGTGTGTAGACAAGAAGAACTATTACAGAAGCTTCAAGCTATCTAGCATTGATTTCCTCCATCGAACCGCAAAATGTAAATGAAGCATGCAGAGATGAATGTTGGGTCAAGGCCATGAATGAAGAACTTGAGCAGATTGAAAAGAATAATACTTAGGAATTGGTTCCTAGACCTAATGATAAGAATGTCATAGGAACTAAATGGATATTCAAAAACAAGTTGAATGAAAATGGAGAAGTTATTAGAAATAAGGCCAGACTTGTTTGTAAAGGGTATGCTCAACAAGAAGGTATAGACTTTGAAGAAACTTTTGCACCTGTTGCTAGACTTGAAGCCATAAGAATGTTCCTTGCTCTTTCTAGCTTTCAGAAGTTCAAAGTATATCAAATGGATGTGAAATCTGTCTTTCTTAATGGAGACCTAGAAGAAGAAGTATATATTGAGCAACCAGATGGATTCATCCTTCGAAATGACCCAAAACTTGTATGCAGACTCAGAAAGGCTCTCTATGGTCTAAAACAAGCTCCAAGGGCCTGGGCTTATCGTCTTGACAAATACCTTCATCAACAAGGCTTTTCAAAAGGATCAGCAGATAGCGATCTATATATAAAAATTGACAATGATAAATTGTTAATACTTGTTGTGTTTGTTGATGATATCATTTTTGGTAGCAATGAAAAAGCCATGAGTCAAAACTTTGCTTTGGTAATGCAAAAAGAATTTGAAATGTCCCTGCTTGGTGAGCTCACATATTTTCTTGGTTTACAAGTTCAACAAAATAAAGATGGTATATTTTCTATCACAAACCAAGTACCTCAAGCAGATCTTGAAGAAATATGGCATGGAAGATTCTAAACCAGTATGTACCCCTATGGTAACAGGATGCAGCCTCAACGCAAATGATGAATCAACAGCAGTACATCAACCAACCTACAGATCCATGATTGGTAGTCTGCTCTATCTAACAGGTACTCGACCAGACATCATGCATGCAGTGGGAATAGTTGGAAGATTCCAAGCAAATCCAAAGGAATCACACCCTCAGGCAGTCAAACAGATTTTCAAATATCTTCAAAGAACACAAAACTTTGGTTTATGGTATCCTAGAGATACAGATCTTACACTTCATGCATATACAGATGCAGATTGGGCAGGAAGCGTGGATGACAGAAAAAGCACTACTGGTAGTGCATTCTATATGGGTTCCAGATTAGTGTCTTGATTAAGCAAGAAACAAAGTTCAATTGCATTATCTACAGCTGAAGCAGAATATTGGTTGTTGCATCTTGTTGCACACAACTCCTTTGGATGATGCAAACATTGCACGACATTCAGATCACATGTACTCCACCCATCTCCATTCTATGTGATAATACAAGTGCAATCAGTATTTCAAAGAATCCAGTCATGCATTCCAAGACCAAACACATACCTATCAAATATCATTTTCTCCGAGAACAAGTGCTTGAACAAGAGGTCAAATTGGAGTATGTTCCCTCCAAGGAACAAGTTGTTGATATATTCACCAAACCACTGCCCAGAGAGACATTTGAATACCTCAGACAAAAGCTGGGAGTAGTTGACGCATCATCTTGTTGTTGACACTTATCTGTTTCAGAGAACAATGGATGTACGCGAGTTTCATGAAGCGTATCCGCGTACATACGCCAGTCGCTGTGGATACAGCCGCGTATATGTTGGTTTGAAGAATATCAATGAGCCAGACTCAGGATGAAAAGTGTTTGATATGGGTCTGACAGTGATCATCTGGCACAAGTTCAGGGGGAGCATATACTTCTAATAATGCATTGTTGGCATTATCTTAGAAGATCTTGGTACAATTTCACAGTTGTTTTTTATTCAGGTGCAAAGGGAGATCATGGTTGCTGGTCTGGATGGTGATTGACAGATGCTGCTGATGATAGTTGTTGATGACTATCATAGTCTTGTTTTAGATATTTTGTCTCTATATTATGTATATCTTTTATTATCAAGGTCATGTAACAACCTATTTTGTTTCCCCACTATGCCTGGGATGGATGATGTAATGTTCTTGTTTTGTCATGTATAAACTTTTGGTGTATCCCCACTTGGTTGGGTGGATGAGTGTTAAATTTGGACAACTAGGTCCAAACTCCATGTTCTGATGATCAGATTAAGAGGCTAATATTTTTGTTGGATTCCTCTTTCAGAGAGGTGTAAAATCCATATAAAAATAGTCTTAATCCGATGAGCAGAACTTATATTTTGAATTTATTATTCTTAATAAATTATATGTGCAGG
>APFE030299017.1:0-26143 GCA_000404065.3 Pinus taeda
GGAGGAAGAGATATATATGCAGTAGCCACAAGGATATGAGGTAAAAGGGAAGGAGAAACTAGTGTGCAGGTTGAAGAAGAGCTTGTATGGATTAAAACAAGCTCTAAGGCATTGGTATCTAAAATTTGACAAGTTTATGTATGAACGAGATTATACTAGATGTCACTCTAATCACCGTGTTTATCTAAAAAAGCAAAATGATGGCAGTTACATTATATTGTTATTATATGTAGATGACATGCTTGTTGCAGGGTCTAACATGTAGGAAATAAATGTGCTCAAAAGAAAATTGGCAAATTCATTTACAGTGAAGGATTTGGGAGCTACAAAACAAATCCTTGGTATGAGAATAACTAGAGATAGGAAAAATCGCAAATTGACATTGTCTCGGAATGAGTACATATAAAAGGTGTTGAAAATATTTAATATGCACAATACAAAACCAGTTAGTACACCTTTTGCTAGCCATTTCAAACTTAGTAAGGAGATGTGTCCAAAGACCCAAGAAGACATCAATTATATGTCTAAAGCTCCATATGCATCAACAGTTGGAAGCTTAATGTATGCAATGCTCTGCACAAGGCCTGATATTGCACATGCAGTGGGAGTTGTAAGCAGCTACATAAAGAATCCAGGAAAAGAACATTGGATGGCAGTGAAATGGATTCTTAGATATTTGAGAGTTACCACAAATCAAGCATTATTCTTTGGTGGTTCAATCATTTCTCTAAATGGATATGTTGATACAGATATGGCAGGTTACAGAGATAATATGAGGAGCACTATAGGATATGTATTTACTGTAGGTGGAACAACTATCAGTTGGATTTCAAAAATCCAAAGTGTTGTTGCACTTTCAACAACAGAAGCAGAGTATGTTGCTGCTACAGAGGCTAGTAAAGAAATGATTTGGTTACAGAGGTTTATGGATGAATTGGGTAAGAAGCATGATATGGGCACATTATACAATAATAGCCAAAGTTCCATTCATCCTGCAAAGAACTCAAAATTTCATTCTAGGACTAAACACATACATCTCAAGTACCATTTCATATTATCAGTGTTGGAAGATGGAGAGTTGAAACTGGAAAAGATACACACTAGCCAGAATCCTACAGATATGGTAACAAAAGTTGTAACTAGGGAGAAACTGAGAATACGCTCAGTTTCAATTAGTCTTCAAGGATGACAATGAAGATGATAAATAGCCAGGTCCAAAGAGGAGTCACTCTCTAGCAAATGAAGCAGCGATGGAGTTGCTCCAATCATTCTCCAAGTGGGAGATTGTTGGGTGTGGAGTATGATTATCATCCTAATTTAGAGGTCTTTGTTTCAGCCGAATGTATACCCCAGGAAGATTGTACACCCCTTCAAGAGGAGCGGGTGCGAGAGGGACTTTCCCCCTTGTGGGGGTTCAGAGGGGGCCATCCCCCCCCCCCAATTGGGTGGGTCCAGGGGCTAGTGGTCCCCCGACAGGGATTTCATGAGTAGCGCACCCATAGCTAAAAACAGATGTAAAATTTCCTTGTAAATGTATAGTAATTTCTGGTCAATCTGGGCCATTCATTAGGCAGATGATCTGATGGTAGAATTTATGTTTAGTTTATGGTTTTTTGCCCTAGAAGGAAACACCTCTATTTGTATGAGGGTATTGTATTGAGGTTGTGGAATATGTGTATTCTCAGAGCAAGAAACAGAGAGGTGAGACTATGAGAGAAAACATATGATATTACAACGGATATATTGTAGGTTTTGTCTCTTAATTTTTGTTAGATAATAGAAAGGAAGGACTAGCTATTCGAGGTGGACGTAGCCCAAACTGGGTGAACCATGTATATTTGTGTCTCTCTGGTTTTATGTGTTTGTGCTTTTCCGCATATTATATGTCTTGCATTTCTTTGTCATATATAATATTTTTCTAAAAATTCGAGCGCTTGTCCTTTCAAGCTCATTTCCAATCAAAAGCAATAGAGTCATATTTGTTTCTTTCTCGACTCTTAAAACATGAAAGAGCATCAGTCTATTTATGCGTCTTAAAAAAAAATTGATTGCCCATGATATTATAACATCTTTTTAGTCTTTTCTAGACCAAATCGTGAGTTTTCCCTAAAGAACATTTTAAAGCCTTGAAGTTTATCTCTCTCTTTTCCTGTTAACTAAGACAAGGTCATCGTGGCTGAACCATCTAGTTCACCTAGTTCCTCTTCCTCTCCTCCATCTGAAATATTGTTTGAGGAGCCTTTTCCTGAATTACCAGAGTCACTCGAGGACCAAGGTGTTGAACTCAGAATCATTTTGAGAATTCAACCTTTGTCATCGTGTCCTTTGCCTACTTCAAATATTGGGTCACCTGCTGATTTTGGCCTGGAATCTCTGGACAATCTCGTCCAAACTCTTGAGAGTTCGCCAACTATTGATGGTCAGCTTGGATAGGTCATCTATCCTCTAAATCCTTTGGTAAACCCTATTTTTATATCACTGCAGCATCTGTACAGTCTGTACGATCAACCAATTTTTCCTTTGGAATTATCCCCTCGTACCTCTTCGGTTATTCGTCATCATTTGTTCCCAACTATGGATCCAAAGGTGATGCTCTAGTCATCTTTCTGGATGAGTCAAAAGTTTCTACTCCACACATTGTTGAGGAGGAAGAACATTCATTTCCTTCTGAAGGTTTCCCTTATACAAGGAGCATTCCCATCAATGTGTATCGGGAATTGCCACCTAATTATGTGACTTTGGCACAATTGGTTTCAGGTACACCTAGTGCCTCGTCACTTTAGAATAACCCTGTTTGGGCATCTGGCACCACGCCTACTACATGTATGTTCATTACGAGCTCGACCTCCCAATAGGCCATCACCTCAGTCCTGGTGCAACCCACCATTCTGAACCCTCTTGTATCATCTATCCTAGTCACCCATCTGATTCAACCAGTAGTCTCGAAAAATGTTCCTGTCAATTATTTGATCCCTCTAGTAAGTGGCCAGGACGTGCCACTACCTAGGGGGTAGAATTTGAGTGTTTCTATGGTGTTAGGCACCACCAATGTGAGTAGATCACAGGCTCACATGGTTGGTATGAACCAGACTTCTTCTAGCATTATTCAAAACCCTACTGGTCCTACTAGATCAAGCAATGTCCAATACCAACAGGTTCAAAATCCCGTTGGTCCATCCGGGTCAAGCAATTTCCAGTATCGAAAGCCTTATGAGGCTTAGGTTCAGTACCAAACACCTTATGTTCCATATGTTTCTCAAGAGACGTGTTGGCATTATGACACAAGTGTTGTCCTTGATGGCAACTCACTGAGATGATAGATCACAGTTCAACAGGTTAACATCAGAGAGTTTAGATCAGACTTCACAAGATTAAGAAAGAGAGGTATACGTAGGTTCACCATTGGCTAAGCCGCATATACACATGGGTTCACTATATACAAGTCGCGTATACGTACACACACACTTTCATAAAATGAAAGGCACATATATCTTATAAAACTAAGTTTTGGTCCAAGGTATTTGGTCCATGGTATTGGTCCAAGGTATCTAGTCTGAGGTATTGACCCCAGGTATTGGGTCCAAGGTATTGGTGGTAAGTGGTTTTGGTCCATGGTATTGGTAAGGCTTAAGACTATAAAAGGAAGGGAAAATCATTAGGCCAAGGCACTCAAGTATTGAATATCTGATGAAGAGTAAGATATAGTATATAGGTTATTGGGCATAGCTGGATTTGAATTGAGGAAGAAGCTTAGCACTTGATGAAGGATAAGATCTAATGATGGGTCAAGATCTTAAGGCTTGAAGTGAATTATCTTTATGTGGTTTGATAATTTATTTGAATAATTGGTGCATGTTGTAGTCTGTAAATATGATGATCTGGGTATAACTGAAGTCTAGAATTGTTGTAATGTTTAAATCATCATTTACAGATCTGTACATAGGTTCACTTTAGAAAAGGTGCGTATACACGCTGGTTCTGCATATCAAAACAACATATACATCATAAATTTGTATTGCAGATCTGTATGCAGGTTCGCCTTGAGGAAAGCAAGTATGCACGTAGGTTCATCACATGTAAGTAGTGTATACCTTACAAAATATGTTTTAGTTGCTTCTGTTTGCTATTACAGTGTTCTGGATTCTGGCTATTTTATTCTGTTTACAACGTTTTGAAAGATCATATTGAAGGGTTGTCAAAGTGATTTATTGATTCGGTTGTGGTTGGTTCAAAAGGAGATTGGTTGATGCAGATATATTTGATGATTGAATGATGTTGTTGATGGATCCAATCTGAAAATTTATGAAACGTGGTCTCTAGAAGAAAAGAGAAGGTTGTATCCTTCTGTAGGCCAGCTCCTACATACTAGTAAAAGAGCTAGGGGGTTGTAGCTCCCTTCCAATAGAAACTGGAGAACGAGAGAAGGTTGTAGCCTTCTGTAGGTAGAAGCTTGCATACTGGTATAAGAATACACCAGTACAAAAATTGTAAAAAGATGTTTCTTATCATTAAAAAGAAGACAGAGATGATTGCAGTAGGTGGTTTTCACCCACATTGTGTTTCCACCTTATATCTTGTGTTCATGTGTGAGATTGTCTGTTCTGTTTTTAGTACACCTGGTTACTATTTATATGGTTATAATGCATTGATTAAAGATCAATATATGATGAATTAACTGAATCATAAGTTTGTTGGATATATGCTCATTGCGTTAAACACGGTTGCGTATACATGTGAATTCCATTAACTGAAGTAGCATATATGAATCAGATTATGGAAATGAAAAAATCACTGACTTGCTAATACTGATTCATCCCCCATGTTAGTATTATTTCCAACAATTGGTATTAGAGCAGGTCCTTTAGAAGAAGCTTGATCACTTGAAGGAAGATCCATCATCATGAGTAAACAAGAAAGAGAGGGATCCATCAAACCGCCAATATTTGATGGAAGCAACTTCATTTATTAGAAGGTAAGAACCACAACCTATCTTCAATCTCTTGGAACATATGTCTGGTAAATCGTGGAAGGAGGATATACATTTCCATCAGCAATCCCTAGAGATGTAGCAGGTAAAAAGCAATATGAAACCAATGCCAAGGTTGTCAATACATTATTGGGAAGTCTGTCACAATCAAAGTTTGTCAAAGTTATGCAGCTCAAATCCGCCAAAGAAATATGGGACAAAATCATTCTAAGCTACGAAGGAGACTGTAAGGTAAAATGTGCAAAACTGGAAACTCTCAGAATTCAATATGAAACTATCAAGATGCACAATGATGAAAGTATAGCTAGTTACTTCTTACGTATAGATGAGATTTTTAATTGCATGAAGAATTTGGGTGATGAGATAAAGGAAGTTACTTTAGTTGAAAATGCATTAATATCCTTGTCTACTAAGTTTGAATCAAAAGTACCTACCATAGAAGAAAAGCAAGATCTTCAAACTATTACTATGACACAACTGCATGGAATCTTAACTGCCTTTGAGATGAGAAAAGGAGGTCCATTAGATATGATAGAAGTCATATTTAAAGCTTCAACAAAAGGAAAAGAAGAACTCAATGAATCAGGACATATTTAAGAAGAAGAAGAAGAAGCAAACTATGTCAAGAACCTTCAATGAGGATTCGGAAGATTCAGAGGTAAACTACCTTTCAAGTGTTTTGCTTGTGGAAGAGTCGATCATTATGCTGCCAAATGTCCTCATAAAGATAAACTTGACAAAGGTAAGGAATCTACAAAATGGAATAGAAAACAAAGTGTAAGTAAGAAGAGCTACTATACTCATGAAGATAGTTATGGTTTATCAATTAGTGATGAAGATGAAAATAGTAATGACTATAGACTTCTGATGGCTTATGAAGATGATTATTTCTTGGATTCTTTAGATGAAGATGGTCTTCATGAAGAAATCTCTAAACTCAAAATCTGTTTAGAAGAAAAGAATATGATTATAGATACTTTGACTTTCCAACTTACTGAAAGAGGAAAACACAATGAAAAACTAGAGTGTGAAATTGTGGGTCTAAGAAAGGATATTGAGAAAACAAAATCTCTCAATCTTAGATTTGCTAAAGGATTAGAAACCTTAAATGAATTTATCAAAGTATAGCATTCTCCTCTAATAAAGACAGGTCTTGGATATATTGAAGAAGCATCTCAAGCACAAAAGCCGTCAACCTCCACTAAAAGCTATCTTGATGTAGCAAAGAGCAGTGAAAAGTTTGACAATCGTCAGTAAAGGCATAAAGCAGATCATCAAGTAAATTAGGCTCAATTTACTTCAAGGATGAACAAAAGCCACAACCAACCTCAGGTAAATTATACTCAAGTTGCTTCAAGAATGAATATCAATAGAAACTACAATCGCCAGGTCAATAGATTTGATAATCGCAGGAACTTCTTTAATGGCCAATGTTTTTTCATGTCATAACTTTGGACACAAAGCTACTCGATGTGTTGCTTACAACACCATCATGACTAGAGAAGCATGAAATCAAAGGAATGTGACAAGGATCATGAAAAGTTCCTATAATAACTTTTCTCTTCTTTAAAATGAAATAGAATGCTCTATCTGCAACAACTTTGGTCATGAAGAATCTGAATGCAGTAGTAAATTTCGGCAACTATCTCAAAAGGAAAAAACTCCATTAATACCCAAAATATGGAGAAAGAAAGAACCATAGAGAAAAATATGTGGCATAGCCTTGTATGCAAAAGGACAAGAAAATCAATGGTACATTGACAGTGGATGCTAAAAACACATGGCAGGCGAAAAAGAAAAACTTCACTTATATAATGCCTTACAAAAGGAAAAGAAGGTCTCATTTGGAAATGACACTCCTACTGGTATAAAAGGTAAAGGCTTTGTTTTCTTAAAAGAAAAGTTTAAAGCTGGATATGTTATGTATGTTTATGGTCTAAAGCATGACTTGTTGAGCGTCAGTAAAATGTGTGATCAAGGAAATGAAGTGGTATTTCGATCAAACGGATGTGTTGTTCATGAGCTCGATACAGGAGAAACCATGATCAAAGATACAGTAACTCCAAACAACTTATAACTACTCAAGGGAGGACAACAATAGTGCTACCTAAGCAAAGATGATGAACGCTAGCTATGGCATAGAAGATTGGGGCATCTAAGCTTTTCTCAAATAAGAAAAGCATGCAGATTCCAAGTTGTTTGTGATCTTCCTGATATCAGCATTCCTAAAAATACAATATGCAAATCATATCAATTTGGTAAGCAAACGAGATCGCACTTCCCTTAAAAGGAAGGATCAACTAGTAAGCCTCCTGAACTTGTTCATACTGATTTATGTGGACCATTAAGGAAAAAATTGCCTTGTGGAGAAGAATACTTTTCATTGATGATTTTTTAGAATGTGTTGGATAGGTCTTCTAAAAAATTAAGATGAAGCATTTGAAAAGTTAAAAGGCTTTAAAGATTTGGTTGAAAATGAATCAGACCGCAAAATCAAATGCCTCAAATCCGATCGAGGAGGGGAATTTACCTTAGATGGATTCTTTGAATTTTGTGAACAACATGGAATAAAAAGGTAGCTCTCCACTGCAAGGACTCCTCAACAAAATGGAGTGGTATAAATGATGAATAGAACTATTCAACAAATGGCTCGTGCTATGCTAGATGAGTATGGAACTCCTACAAATTTTTGGGGTGAAGCTGCATTCACTGCCATCGCTATTCTCAATGAAGCAAATGTTTAGGTAAACAACACTCGAACTCCACATGAACTTTGGTATGGTAAGATCCTACTGTAAGATACTTCAAAGTTTTTGGAAGCAAATGTTACATTAAAAGGATAGATGAAAAACTTGGTAAGTTTGAACCCAGAGCAGATGAAGGTATTCTTCTTGGTTACTCTTCTCGAAGTAAAGGATATAAATGTTATAATAAAAGACTTGGGAAAATTATTGAAAGTATTGATGTTGTGGTTGATGAAGCATGCAAAAATCCAAAATATATAAAAATCGAAGATTGTGAAGAAGATGAGGATTATCCTCCCACATCAAATCACACTAATTCTGAAGAAAAAACCAATGGAGCACCAAAAGAAGAGATAACAATATAAGAAAAGACTCTGTCCAGGTATGTTCAGAAAAATCATCCAGAAACTCAAATTTTGGGATAGAAAGAGGCAGGTGTGCAAACAAGAAGAACTATTACAGAAGCTTCAAGCTATCTAGCATCACTATCTTCCACTGAACCTCAAAATGTAAATGAAGCATGCAAATATGAATGTTGGGTCAAAGCCATGAATGAAGAACTTGAGCAAATTGAAAAGAATAATATTTGAGAATTAGTTCCTAGACCTCATGATAAGAATACCATAGGAACTAAATGGATGTTCAAAAACAAGCTGAATGAAAATGGACAAGTTATTAGAAATAAGGCCAAACTTGTTTGTAAATGATATGCTCAACAAGAAGGTATAGATTTTGAAGAAACTTTTGCACCTCTTGCTAGACTTGAAGCCATAAGAATGTTTCTTGCTCTTTCTAGTTTTCAGAAATTCAAAGTATACCAAATGGATGTAAAATCTATCTTTCTTAATGGAGACTTAGAAGAAGAAGTCTATACTGTGCAACGAGACGGATTCATTCTTGGAAATGATGTAAAAATTGTATGCAGACTCACAAAGGCTCTCTATGGTCTGAAATAAGCTACAAGGGCCTGGTATTAATTTTGAAAAATGGCAACAAGAAATGCTAAAAATAGAAGTTTGGGTACCAATGCTGGATTGGGCAACAGGGAATGAAAAATGGAAGTGCTAAATATATAATTCTATTTTTAGTAGTTCAGAATGGATTCCTATTTTAGTCATTCCCTGGACTAAAAATAGGAAGTAAAATTCGAATTTGATATTAACAATAGTTTGAAAATTAATTAATTAATTCATCTTGAGTTAATTAGTTAAGGAAAATCAATCTTGAAGTCTATGTGGGGACATGCAACCGTTTATCTATTAATTGAGGAATTTATCCATCAGTTAAAGAGACAAGGATGAGCTATAATATTGAGCTGTAATTAGTTGGCTCAATTAACTGAATCAAGTCCAGTTAGATTAATTTAATAGTTTGTTAAATTAATGAGAGTTTAGTTAGTTAATGCTTGCATGTATGTAACTATTGTATTTCAAATAATTGAGTATGCACTCATGGATAACTCATGCATGTCAGTCTAGGCAGAGACCTAGTTGAGATCAGAGAAGGGAAAATGTACTATCAGTTGGATGAATACTTTTCCTATAAAGGAAGTTCATCTATGATGAGGATTTATCTCCTTCAGGATTGCGCAATTAGATTAGAGGTTGGTGAGTATGTGAAGAGACAAATTCACATAGGTGGTTGCTCTAGACCCCAATCAGAATTGCACAAAGAAATAGGAGGCTTGGAGGGTAGACTAGAGATTAGATTGAGGCCTTTGACTATCTATGAGTAGCAGAGGTATTGTAGAGAGAGCAGGATAGCTTTTGAGCTAATTCTTTTTGCAATACTGGTTACATTTCCACTTGTATGATAATACAGAGTTGGGGTTTCAAGCTAAGGCTTTTCTCGGGTAAATTATTCTGTGTTATGTGTGATTGATTCCTTCTTATCAACTTTATGTGTTCTTATTATTGTTTCTCATGTTCGATTAAGCTTCGGCTAAATTGTTTGTAGAAGTAGATCAAGTGTTTTGCTTTAGTACATTGCATTAACAGGTGATCTACAGTAGGAATTTCTACATGGTACCGGAGCACAAGTGATCAAGGAAGAAAAATATACAAGAAGGGAGAAGTTGAAGTTTGTGATTCATGAATATAGAAATCAATTTATTATCACATCTCTATTTCATCTATGGAATTCTATGGTTTGAGACTCGAATATGCCCTTGATGGCAGTTCGAATTATATAGCCTGGAAGGATCACATGGAAGCAGTACTAGAGGACAACGGTCTAAAGGAGTTCATTGATAAAGAATTCCTCAGGCCAAATGGTGCTACTGAGTTCACCGAATGGAAGAAATCTGTGGCTAGAGCAAGGAGAATCCTTCAGGAAGGAGTTTGAGATCACATAGTCTCAAGCCTCCATGGCAAGGAGACACCGTTTTCAATGTGGAAAACATTGAAAGATCTATATTATAATAGCAATGATCAGAGGAAGCTGGTACTGAAGGACAAACTTCGAAATATCAAGTGTTAAAAGGGCTCACCACAAGTAGGGATGAGCTTGGAAGTGTAGGGATCGTGACAACTGATGATGACATGGCGAGTCTTGCACTCCTCGATCTTCCTAAGAGCTGGCATAGCTACCAGGACTCAGTTAATAGAAGAGAGAAACTGCTAGATTGGGAATGATTTTGGTTAGATTTGATGCAGGAGGAGATAAGAAGAAGCACCAGAGATAGTTCTTCATCCATGTAGGATGAAGAAAATTGTGCCTTAACGAGTAAGGCAAATAAGGGGAAGGAGAAGGTTTCTCTTTCCATATCAATTTTTTCCCATGGTGCGAAGAAGTTTGAGAAATTGAAAGTGCGATGTTTTCATTGTCATGAGGTGGGCGATTTTGCTACAAATTGCCCACAGAGGAAATCCAAGAAGGGATTCGGGAAGGATCTAAAGGTGAGGCACTTGCTTCACGGTTCGAGTTGGATTTCACACTCTTCACATGCATGGTTTCATCCATGGTGGGAAGTGGTTGGTTTTTTGAAAGTGGAGCTTCTTTCCACATGACTAGTGACAAGAGTTTTTTAAATACTTGGAGGAGAAAGATCTCTAGATACTCATAGTGATCAGTAATGATGAAAAGTATTGTGTCTCAGGTGTAGGCATGGTTATTTTTCAGAGGGAGCATGGAGCTTGCCTTACCTTGACCGATGTCAAGTATGTATCAGGACTAAAGAGAAACTTGGTGTCGATTGTGATGCTAGAAGACAGAGGCTACAATGTAGTCTTCAGTGAGGGAAAGGTTTTCCTTAGACACATCATCAGTAAATAGGTGAAGCAGATCGGTTCACGGGTCAAGAACCTATATGCTCTTGAGATTCAAGATGCATACAAATCCTTGAGCAACAAGGCAACTGATGGAGACTTGGTGGTTGAGAGGGAGAGTTTATTACCTCTTAACATGTAGTGCCAAAAGAAGTCTCAAATGATTGTGGAGGAGCCACGATTGGTGCAGTAGCTTCAGGAGGTTGTGGAGCAGCCACAACAGGGGAAGCCGAGTGGAGATCGAGTAGAGACATCTACTCATGCATAGACCTCTAGTAGGGACAAACTTAGAGCCAGGTGGGCTGAGGGATCACATGCATCCATACCTCCAGGTAGGAGGTGGGGTGATGTGGAGTAATCATCCCAAGGAGGAGGGGTAGGATCCTTGAGGTTCCCAAACCTATTTGATTCGACTTTGCTATAGGATCCCCAATGAGGAGTAGTAGGACTGGCTGATTGGGTAGAGACAGATGTGGATGGAGCGACAGAGAGAGCGACAATGCAAGAGTCCTAGGGATGTGTAGAGCTAGCAGGTTGCAACAATGCAAGAGGCACAAGAGTGTTGCACTAATGTGGGATGGCACAGAGAGGTGTGCAATGGTGCAAGATGCATGGAGTGTTGCATCAACTCAGAGGTCAGAGAGGGAGCACTTGTCAGTAGTAGGTAGAGCTTCAGCATCAGAGTATGTTTCTAGGACAACATAGAGGTCAGTGGGTAGTTTTTTTTATTCAGAGACTTGTTGGAGCAACCACACTTGGTAGATGTGTTGCATGCAGAACATTCCAGAGGTACAAAATTGGGTGTATGTTGAAGCCTTTCTTATTGAGAGGGAGTGTTGAAAAATGGAAACAAGAAATGTTAAATAGAATTGCTAAAAGTAGAACTGCTAAAACTAGCAGTTTGGGTATCAGTGCTGGATGGGGCAACAGGGAATGAAAAATGGAAGTGCTAAAAATAGCATTCTATTTTTAGTAGTTCAGGATGGATTCCTATTTTAGTCAGTCCATGGACTAAAAATAGGAAGTAAAATTCGAATTTGATATTAACAACAGTTTCAAAATTAATTAATTAATTCATCTTGAGTTAATTAGTTAAGGAAAATCAAACTTGAAGTCTATGTGGGGACATGCAACAATTTATCTATTAATTGAGGAATTTATCCATCAGTTAAAGAGATAAGAATAAGTTGTAATTAGTTGGCATAGTTAACTGAGTCAAGTCCAATTAGATTGATTTAATAGTTTTTTAAATTAATGAGAGTTAAGTTAGTTAATGTGTGCATGCATGTAACTACTTTATTTCAGATAGCTGAGTATTCACTCATGTATAACTCATGCTTGTCAGTTTAGGTAGAGACCTAGTTGAGATCAAAGAAGGGACAATGTACTATCAGTTGGATAAATATTTTTTCTATAAAGGAAGCTCATCCATGATGATGATTTATCTCCTTCAAGACTGTGCAGTTAGATCAGAGGTTGGTGAGTGTGTGAAGAGGAAAATTCAAATAGGTGGTTGCACTGGACCTCAATCAGAATTGCACAAAGAAATAGAAGGCTTGGAGGGCATACCAGAGGTTAGATAGAGGCCTTTGACTATCTATGAGTAGTAGAGGTATTGCAGAGAGAGTAGGATAGCATTTGAGATGATTCTTTTTGTAATACTGGTTATATTTCCTCTTGTATGATAATACAGAGTTGGGGTTTTAGGCTGAGGCTTTCCCCAGGTAAATTCTTCTGTGTTATGTGTGATTGATTCCTTCTTATCAGTTATATGTGTTCTTATTGATGTTTTTCATGTTTGATTAAGCTTCTACTAAATTGTTTGTATAAGTATATCAAGTGTTTTTGTTTAGTACATTGCATTACCAGGTGATCTACAGCGGGAATTTCTACATGGTATCAGAGCACAGGTGATCAAGGAAGAATAATATACAAGAAGGGAGAAGTTGAAGTTTGTGATTCTTGAATATAGAAATCGAGTTCTTATCACATCTCTATTTCACCTATGGTGTTCTATGGTTTAAGACTCGAATATGCCCTTGATGGTAGTTCAAATTATATAGACCAAAAGGATGACATGGAAGAAGTACGAGAGGATAACAGTATAAAGGAATTCATTGATGAAGAAGTCCTCAAGTCAACTAGTGCTGCTAAGTTGGCTAAATGGAAGAAATGTGTGGCTAGAACAAGGAGAATCCTTTTAGAGGGAGTTCGAGATCATATAGTCGTGAGTCTCCATGGCAAGGAGACACCGTTTTCAATGTGGAAAACATTGAAAGATCTATATTAGAATGGCAGTGATTAGAGGAAGCTAGCACTGAAGAACAAACTTTGAAAGATCAAGTGTGAAAAGGGTGACACGATCTCTATGTATTTGAGAAAGCTCACCACATGCAGGGATGAGCTTGGAAGTGTAGGGATCGTGACTGCTGATGATGACATGGTGAGACTTGCACTCCTCGAACTTCCTCAGAGCTGGCACAGCTACCAAGACTCGGTTAATGGAATAGAGAAACTGGCAGATTGGGAACAAGGAGATAAGAAGAAGCACCAGAGATGGTTCTTCATCCATGGAGGATGAAGAAAACTGTACCTTAGCGAGTAAGGCGAAGAAGGGGAAGGAGAAGGTTTCTCTTTCTGAATCTAGTTCTTCCCATGGTGGGAAGAAGTTTGAAAAATCGAAAGTACAATGCTTTCGTTGTCATGAGGTGGGCCATTTTTCTACAAATTGTCCTAAAAGGAAATCTAAGAAGGGATCCAAGGAAGGATCTGAAGGTGAGGCACTTGCTTCACAATTCGAGTTAGATTTCACACTCTTCGCTGCATGGTTTCATCCATGGTGGGAAGTGTTTGGTTTCTTAACAGTGGAGCTCCATTCCACATGACCAACAACAAGTGTTTATTCAGTACTTTGGAGGAGAAAGATCTCTGAATACTCATAGCGATGAGTAATGATGTAAAGTATAGTGTCTTAGGTGTAGGCACAATTATTTTTTGGAGGGAGCATGGAGCTTGCCTTACCTTAACCGATGTCAAGTATGTACCAGGACTAAAGAGAAACTTGGTGTTGATCACGATGCTGGAAGACATAGGCTATGATGTAGTCTTCAGTAAGAAAAAGGTTTTCCTTAGACACATCATCGCTAGACAGGTGAAGCGGATTAGTTAATGGGTCAAGAACCTGTATGCTCTTGAGGTTCAAGATGCATGCAAAGCCTTGAGCAGCAATGTTATAGACATATTTGGGCATTGCAACCCCAATCATATATGTCAATAAACCAAGGGCTCTTTAACCCCTAAAAGTGTTGTTTCATACCCTAAAAGATCATGGTCAACTGATTACATCATTTCCCAGAAGTTCCACCTGAAAAACCACTCAAAACTGGCCAAAATTAGACCATACTGACTGCTCCTTGGCCAAGGTGTGGTGCATACTGACTCCTACACTAGCCAGGTGTGATGCATACTGAAAGAGCCTTATGTGGGGTGCGATGAGCTAGAATTGATAAATATGTGAGGTAGTTTGCTAAGTGGATGCTCATGGAATCTTCTAGAAACTTCCTCTATGACACTTGCCTCTTTGAATTCACCCAGGGATGAGTAAGAGATCCAAGAAATCTCCAAGTGGAGCTAAGAACTACAAGTGGAATGACTCTAGTCAAAAACCCAGAGCTGACTCACACCTCTACAAACATCTATAAATGTATCCCTCATTTGAGAGATCTAGAGGTTGGAATTTTGTAATTTGTAAAGAAGTGTTGTTAGTTTGTCTTTGAGAAAAAGCATTGGGTGATCTTTCTTTACATCAGGTGAAGAGGGCTTTGATGCTGGGTGGATGATGTTGGATCAAACAATTGGGTTGTAATCCTCTCTTCTACTATTAATAAAGTTTCTTTGAGTTTTCCTCCAAATAATCATGTATTTGTGAATCTTGTTATTTGTGAATGAAATTGTATGGTCAATGTATTTCTGATTCTACATTGTTTATGGTATTATAGATCGAGATGCTTTGATGGTGTTTTGTTACTTTGTCTCTATAGGTATTCTCTAAAGCAGGACAAGTAGGAGAGGAGTTGCAAATTCCATCAAGCGAGAGAGAAATCAAGCAAGGAGTCAAGCAGAATATCCAGGTTGGCCCTCTTTGCTTCTCCCTTATCTATCATACATAAAGGAAATCTCAAAGTGCTTTGATTGTTTGTTTCTAAGATAGCTGCCCATCTTAGTGGGACTAGCAGATCGAAAAGACACTAGTTTTCCTGGAAACAAAATGGTGACTCCACTGGGGATCGAATAGTTCGTTTGTTTGTTATTGTTGTTTGATTTATAAACTACAGATGGAGCCTGAAGTTAGCCAGATAGCCTTCGAACTGCTTTCTATATGCAACTACAAAGTAAATGAATGTTTCTTCAATCAATCTCCAGGTTGGTTTATGAATTGAACATCTGATTTACAAGCATCCTAAATGCCCTTGTGGTAGCTCAATAACCTCCTAAGATCATACCCCTGTACTTTGCTTTTATTGTCCATCATAGCTCAAATTAAATCACTGAACTTAGCTACAAATTTTGAGCAAAAACCCAACTTAGTTTCACTTCCTAGCCCATCACACTATCTGTAATTGGCGGCCCGTATGCATCGCACCTCCCGTGTGTTGCACGTGAGATGCATCCCTGTTTCCCTGAAGGACAGGTGCAATGACTGAGTGATACTGTATCTCTCTTTGAAATTTGGTTTTTCCTCCTTGTTTTCAGCACTATTCAGTTGTTTGGCTACCTATGATCAGTATCTCATTACTGAAGCCTCTTTCTTTTACATTGTTTTAACTCCATTGATAGGGATTTGTAAATTTTTTTATGTGTTTGTCTATCATTTACAGTCCTTCTTTGTCAAAAGTAGCTTAATCGAACTATTGTTTTTGATGCAAAGAAGTGTTGTAACTATCATTTTGAGTCAAAAAGAAGAGTGCCATAAAGTCTTCCTCTTCTAGATAGTCAATTGTACTTTTGCCATTGTATTTGATTTGAATTGTTAATATTTAAAGTGTCGAAAGCAGTTTTTTATTTGAAATCAAAAAGTGTCTTCCTTTCATTTTCAAAAAGAAATTGTCAAGGTGTCACTTTGAAGAAAATAGTTCAGATTTGTACTTAGTTTTCATTTTTGGCATTCTCACATTAAGGAAACGAAAAACAAATACATGCATTTGCCTATGCATTTAGACTATATGCGGAAAATGATTTAGGAAAAGTGCATTTAGTGTGTGCTCTCTGCTCTTTGTTGAAAGAATCGTTATCTTCTTTCCTTAGTAGCTAATATTTTTATTGCTAAAAGAAAATAAACGACTGTTTATCATTTTAAATTGCATATTTAGGAATTTTACATCTACATCATGTGGTGAACCTTCAAAGGCAAACTTCTAAGAAAGATCAACTCCAAAATAAATCTCAATGAACATAACAATGCTTTGGAACCTCACGCAGCACATTTAGAGGTCTAGGGTAGAGATGTATTCCAGCATCGTAAAACTTGGTAACTATCATTGTCATCGAACGTTGGGTGATTCCTCCTCTTTGATATGACAAGTGCTAGTATGGGCTTGTGCTCCCCATACCGTCGAGTATATATTGGGAGACCACAATAGGCTGATATCCTTTATCCATAGGAAGCCATGTCTACCGCCCTATCGATCGCAATGCATTGAACATAGCATTCGAGAAGATTGACTACCATACAGAAGTCCTTAGTAATTTATCTTTAATTTACCACCAAGCTGTATTTTTTAGTTTTGCGATTGGTTTGGCAATCCCTCTGTCTAGATTTCTAGAGTAGTCACTTTCGTTCCTTTTCGACTCCTTAAAAGAAAAGGTCCATCTTAGCACTTGTCACTTCAGTCTCATTAAAAATTGAAGGTGACTTGAGTCATCTTTAGCTTTTTCTTGACTCTTAAAAGTTGAAAAAGTAAAGTTGTGTCAAAGCATCATTAGAATTTATTTAATTCATAATAACATTTTCTCCTTTTAATTTTGAGTTGATCAAGTAATCCGCAATCGTGGAAGAAAGTCAATCAAGACCCCATCATTGGCAAAGGCTAGTGAGTCAACTGTCTTTGACTCCAAAAAAGAAACTATTCTGGCCAAAATGGTCTCATTTAAATGAGTCTACCTCTCCTGGTTTATTTGAAACTTGTGTTTCAAAATCATCAGAGACTACAGTTACTCTGATCATTTCTGGTACATCTACCTTTACAAGAGAAGTTCTGCAGTTACAAGAGGACATTAAAACTGATCCTAGTGTAATAGTAGATGCTTCTATACCTAAAACAACTCCATCTAGGGCTGACCCAGAAACTAAAGTTCACTTACTTTAACATCTGCAAGTTGAATTCCAGAATTCAGAAGGTGTCACCCCTCCAATATCTGTCACTACGGAAGCTATACCTTCTTCGGTTCCAGAAATATTTTATGGACCTGATGGTCTTCCTCTTCCACCTGGATTGATTGCTATAGAAGAGGTTGTGGAGGATCTTCCATCCAGCAACACATTGCATTTTGGAACTGAGATCCACTTATACCCTTCTACTCCTGAAGTTAGTTCTTTTAATCATCCTTCGTCACAAGCTCCTGTCGAATCGCTAGGAAATATTTTGGATAGACTAAATATGTTTGAGCAACCATCAACATCTAGGACTATGTCTTCTGATATAGCCACAACAGAACTTCCTGTTGCCACTCCGACAATGTTTGCTGGTATACCATCTGTCCCAACTAGTTATCAATTGCTAGATGGAGTCCACCCAGGGGTTGTTTTGATGACATGGTCTGTTCCTATTTGTTCCTCCGAGATCCTATTTGGCATTTCTTATGTTGAAGCTCATCAAATTGATCCTACATACCAGTTTCAATTTGGGTAGCCCAGTCTTCAAAGGCCCATCTATTCTTTGAGCACTAGATTCCCACCATATGGGGGGCATTATGCTTTTTCATTATTCCCTCCTAGAGAACAACCATATGAGAGCTCACAACAAAATTCAGGTCAAATTGGAATTACATCCAGTGGTTGGGTTCCAATACTGCCTAAACAACCAAGGGTTGTATACTCAATGCAACTAGCCCAACCTGTGTCGAATATTACCACTACACCTACTATTGTGACTATGTCGCAAGTACAAGCACAACCTATTGTATGTCAACCTCAAGTCTCTCAGGTTACAGTACAACAACCTCATTTCCCTACGGCTCAATCACAACCTCAGATTAGTGATTCCTTAACTAGAACGACTCAGGCTCAAATGGGTATTATCACTCCACATCTTGGTCAATCATCCATTATTGGGAAATAGCAAATGGTTCAACAACCATGGCTAGTGCAATATCAAAAACCACAATTCCAGCAAGCTTACCGAGGACCTGAGCAACAAGGATTTGTGGGTAATGGGCAACCACATTTTCAAAGCAGTTATCAACAACCATACTATAATGGTTATGCCCATCAATATTATCAAAGTTATCAACATCGAATACATTATGCTGGTATGCAAAGACCTACTGTTCAGGTGATCCCATCTTATCCTGGGAATGCTTCACCAAACATGAATCAACAGTTGCCTTTTGTTGCAACTCTAGAATCACCTGATCTGGACCGGCTCATAAATGATCCAATTTCTTACTCCCCTTGGTGTCCAACGATTGCTCATAAACTTCCTTCTGATATTCCTAAATTCAATGGAAATCTAGGTGAAGATCCATTGAGTCACGTAATGACTTTTCATTTGTGGTGTTCATCTAACACCCTCAATGATGATTCGATTAGGCTTCACCTTTTTCAGCCAATGCTAACTGGTCTGGTAGTGAAATGGTACATTGAATTGCCTAGAGCCTCATTTGATAACTTCAGCACCATTGCCACTACCCTTTTAACCCACTTTCAGTTACCCATAACGTACGAAATGGGAACAAAAATCCTTACCAACTTTAAACAGACAATAGCCACTCACATATCTGATCATATTCATGAGTGGCGATGTCGTCGTCGAATGGTAAAGAGGTATGTTCCTAATCAGCTTCTAGCCGATTGGTTTATTAAGTCATTATTACCTTCTATTACTGAAGATGTTGTGAAAGGAGGAGTTGTCACTAAAGAGCAAGCCATTGCTCATGCACAATATTTAGACTTGATCTATACATAGTCTGGCACAATCTATGACAAAATTCCTGATGCTCCTAGACCGGAATTTTCCTTTCCTCCCCCTCCTAAATCAAACAGGAACTCTCATGCCAGTGATGGCATGATTGGTACCTCAAGTACACAAACTGAAAAGGCTCCATCTAGTAAATCCCTTGCAGTCTCTAGTAAAAAAGAAGATGACAAGATTCTTGCCTCGAAGGTTAATGCCATGTCATTGGACAAGGGAAGAAAACCAAAGCAACCAGAGGGCAAGAAGAAAGGGAAAAACAAAAAGAAGAAATAGGAAGATTCGACTCCTGGGAAACCTTCTGGAAACCCTGCTGGGAAAAAGAAACCTAATCAACATGTTTCATATGTAATGAGGACCATTATACGAAACATTGTCCACATAGAGCTGAGGTCATTTTTTTTTTTAAAACTTCAAGTACCTCAGCAGTATTGACTGATCCATTTCCAAACCCAGAAACTAATCTGGCTACTATCGATCACGCTTCCCCATCTCAAGTGCTTATGTTATCCATCTCAAAACAACAGAATGATGATTTTCTATTGACAAGGAATAAAGATTATAGGAATCAACAGATGTTGAACAACAAGGCTACAGATCAACCCAGCAGTTCGACAACAACTTCGTCAGAAGTTGTGCCACCTTTCATTCCTGAATTAACTATAAAGCCACCAAAGGGAGTAGTACATAAATCGACATTTAATATTCATGCCTGAGTAGCACAAAATTATAATATAGTGGAGGATCTGGCTCAATTGCCATCCACTATGTCGACACTTGAAGTACTACAAAATTTCCCCCCCCAAAAGCAGGCTTTGTTATCAGTAATAGGTGGGATTGACTCAACGAATTCCAATCTTGTGGCCTTTAAGCATAAAGGATATGAACCTCAGTTACTGGCCCAACTCGCTTTCCTTATACAAATATAAAACCCTCAACAAAACTAGTCATTGAACAATCATTGAAGAGGGGGCATCTACTTGTATTATGTCAATGAATTGTTGGAAAAGTTTAGGCTCACCACCCTTGTCATGATCATCAACGATGTTAAAGGTGTTCCATGGAAGAACATACATGCCATATGGGATATTAAGTAACTTGCAAGTTGAACTGGGGGGGAAAAATAGTAGAAATTGAAGTCGAGGTCATTGATGGAAACCCCGACTACAATATCTTACTATGAAGGCTCTAGATTTACGCTATGGCTACTATTGTGTCAACATATTTTAGAAAGATTGCATTTCCCCTCTAAGGTGCAATTACAATTGTTGACCAACTAACCTTTTCCCCAGTAGTTCACAAGCTACGGGAAGCATTCCAATGATCCATGGAAGCTCTCAATCGCTTCAAAATGTCAGAGTAGGTCTCCTAAAAGACCCAACCTTAATGGGTACTTTTTCCCTCCCGTCACTGAGTAATCTGGCAGAAGTGGCCACAGTGGAAGCCTGTCATATGATATCTTCTACATCATCAAAGATTAAGAAGAATTCTGAACATTTTCTTAATATGGATCATCACCAGGTGTTGCCCCTAAGCCCCATAGAGATTTTGTAGCAATCAATTTTTTTGTCTTGGGTGGAAAACCCAAATCAACACTCATCGAGTGTTTACATAGACAGGTCTCTAGAATATGGCACCTCTTCTGATCCTTGGTCTCGTATACACTCAACAGACGAAGGAATCATTCAGTCAATGATGATAGGAGAGGCACCATGGGAATATTACCACCATCATTCCCATCTGCAAGATAACAATGAATATTATTCCAGTGACGTTAATCATCCTTTAGTTTTTTATTTTCTATCAAATATTGTAAATACGGTGGATTTCGAGCAAAATCTGTCCAATATTGAAGAGAATATCACCATTAATATCTCAACCAAAGCTAATGTTGTAGAGAATATTCATGTTGGCAAACCTTTTTCTCCTTCGAAACTAAAAATATACTGTGCTCCCTTTCACAAATTTAGAGATGTCTTTGTGTGGTCATATGAAGAAATGCCATGCGTAGACTTGAGCATCATTAAACATGAAATCAAGATGTATCCAGATGTCAAAACAATACGACAACAACTTCGACTAGTTCACCCAAAGAAATCCGCTGCCATTAAGGTAGAATTTGAAAAACTTTTACATGTTGGTTTCATTTACCTTGTTCCTCTAACTGATTGGGTATCTAAGATTGTTCCTGTGATGAAAAAGCAAGGAACGATTAGAGTGTGTGACAATTACAGGGATATAAATCAAGCTTGTCCAAAAGACAACTACCCTACACCCTTCATCGACTAGATAATTGATGAATGTGCGGATGCAAAATCTTTTCATTTATGGATGGATTTTCCAGATACAATCAAATCAATATCTGCCCACAGGACCAGTCAAAGACTGCATTTATATGTCCTTGGGGCACATTCACGTACCGTAAACTACCTTTTGGTTTGGAAAATGCAGGAGAAACTTTTCAGAGGGCAATGAACTATTCCTTCCATGACATCAAGCACGTTCAACCATATCTCAATGATCTACCGGCTCACTCGCGAAAGAGGACTGACCATCTGCAGCATTTGAGAGCTATATTCTACTTTGCTAACACTACAAGATATGACCCAATCCACACAAGTGTGTGTCTTTTGTTGGTTTTGGTAGATTACTTGGTTTTGTAGTTTCTAAGGACAGAATTCGACTTGACCCATGTAAGGTTCAGGCAATTATTGACATGCCTCCACCTTCAAATTTTCTTCAGATTCAGAAACTCCAAGGGAAAGCAAACTTTCTAATGAGGTTCATTCAAAAATACGCCAAACATGCTAAAGGTTATACACGTCTTTTGAAAAAAGAAGTACCCTTCAACTGGGATAAGGTTGCGCAAGCTTCCTTTGATGCTTTAAAGGAATCCCTAGTAAAAGCATCATTAATGTACGCTCCTGACTATAAAAAAGACTTTAACTTGTATCTCGCTGCTACAGATACAACCATTGCAATGGTTTTAGTACAAGAAGACAATGGAACAGAAAATCTGGTATTTTATTTAAGCTGCAACTTAAATGATATAGAAATCAAGTACTCCTATGTTGAAAAGCTGGCTCTAGCAGCTGTTCAAGCAGTACACATATTTTGACACTATATACTCTTTCGCAAAACTACCATTTTTTCATATTGCAATCTTATGACCTACATTCTGTCACGTCTGTTAGCCTCCTGCTGCAGTAGGTTACTCATGTTTCATGATGGACATTTTTACAGGCCAAATATGTCATACTTTGCATCCTGCAATGCTCCATATTTGCTAACAGTCACCAAAAAAGAGGCCATGAGAGAAAGCTACTCAAATTTAATCTACTGCATTCCGATTTTGAAGAGTCATTTCATTTTTGTACAAATTTTCAACTAAAGGGAGGTCCAAACAGCTTAATATTGGCCTCCCTAGGTTTCAATTTCCTGTTTTAGAATATAGAGAATGAATAATCTAGCCAAACAACTTAATCTTGGCAGATTCTTAGATAGGTAGAGAATCAAAGGAGCCCAACTGCTTAATCTGGGCCCTTGGAAGAAATAAGTGTAGATGTAGATAGGAAGACATCAAAAGAAAAAGTTGAAAAGCTGGGTCTGCAAGTCCAAGTGCACCCAAACCAAAAAGAAGAAAAAATGTTAGGTAAGTAGGCTGGGTAGGTAATTTTCAGGTTGCAGAATGTTGATTTGTGATTAATTCCACATTTTCAAGTGTTACACTCATACACATCACAGTCAGCAGGAAGTTCCCATTTGAAGGACTTCAAGCGAGGCATGAATAACTTCCTCTTCTTCCTCTTCCCTAAATCACTTACTAACTTCCCCTAAAGAGGTCAAGATCTTCTTGATATCTCTTAGTTTCATCATTTTCCATGTCATTACCCTTGGTAAAGATATGCTTTACTCAAGGAGGCTCCATACTTTCTCTACAAAGTTCTATCTCCCCTTCATAGCCTAAGATCTCTAAAACTTAGCGCTTTCTAGTCACTTGCATATTAACTACTGACACTATTATTTAACTCCCTATCTATTTTCCCTTCCCCCTATTAAAACTATGTTAATAACTCCCCTATGTAAATATCCCCTCCCCCTGGTTGAAATATAACCATAAACATCCTTGGGAATGACTAGGTCATCTGGACCTTAGTAAGAGCCCCCATCTCTGCATAAATTCCCCCCCACAGTGTTTGGACTCCTTCCAAAACACATAGAACCCCTCTCCAAATGCAAACCCCCCCCCACCCCGCGCGCATTTTCTTTGGAATTTATTAATGTTTGTTTAAATAAATCAGCAAGCGCCAAAACATTACACCATTTTCCTAAAGTCTAAACCCACCCATGCCGCGAAAAATTAAAAACTAACGCGCGTGCACTTATACTAAACTCTGTGCTTCTTCGCCTCCCGTCCACCATCTGATCGCCTCCCCCAGATCTGATGGCTGTCACTCATATCGGGCACCCTCTTGTGTGGGCACGTTAGCACCCGATGTCCGACATTTTTACCGTCGTACACCGGGACAACTGGCGCCTTCCCATTGCATCGGGCCGCCCCTGACAGAAACTGCTTCCGTATCAAAAGCACTCCGATGCCTTACCAAAACCGCCCTCCCCCCATGTAACAGGAGCGCCGCGTCATCCCGCCACGACGGCTTCACCTCACCCCTTCCTACCTGTTCCTGGCCCACGTCACCTGCCACCGTGTCCTGCCATGTCACCCTACTGACGTCAGCATGCTGACGTCACATCCGTACCAGAGGACCCCACTGCTGACATAATGCTGACGTCATCTTCCATACAGCTGATGTCATGTTGACGTCAGCAGCCAAAAAAATGGAAAAATGCGCAAGTGCGAAAGTCAAGCTTCGGAGCTCCGGAATGAAAAACAGAGGCAGTTTTCGATGCGCGATTAGCGCCTCGCGCATCGCTACAGGAAATGGGCCATATTGGAGAATCTTTAGGGAATCTTTTGATTCCTCGGCCCTTTTTGCACCCAAAAGGCCCGAAAAAGCCCTATTTTACAATTTAAATGTATTTGAAGACAGAGAGAGACCAAGTTCAGAGGTTAAAGTGTATCAGAGCAGTTTTGAAGATAAAAAGCATGTCAAAGAGTATCAGAGTAGCGGAAAAGTGTATCAGAGGAGATTTTAGCAAGGCTCGAGGCAAATCCAGCATTAAAAAGAAAGCCCTAAAAGTCAAGAAGCAGTTGAGGACCCATTGAAAGCTCACCAGCACAAATGACTGCACATTAAACTCACAGGAGATCAGTGGACCAGAACTCAATGCATAGTTATTACAAAACCACTGCACCAAGCCACAGAGGACATCACATTAACTCAATTTGTGATCCAGCAGCCACTTGCGCAGCGCAAAAAAGACTTGATTACATTTAATTCCAGCATAAGTTAGGTTTAGAAAGCTTTTTCCTGCATACCTGTTTAGGTCGGTTGTAATAAATGACTTTAGATATTTTGCTTATAGATACCACCTTGAAAAATGGAGTAGGGGTTGGTTGGTTGTTTGATCTTTGTTGGTTCGATATTTTGCTTGAGTAGAGACTCACACTGTAAATGTGACACTTTCTATAATCAAAGATTGCTGAAAGTATGGATTCTGAATCTGTCTGCTGTGTCTTACTGGTCGAGGAGTGACTATGGAATTCCTGTGCTTCGACATGGTTCAATAAGTTTTTCTTTAACTCCGTTTAGTTTTTTATGTTTGTGTTATCATCAATCCACCATCTAAATTGCAGAAAAGAAGAATAGTTTAGGATTTTCTTGGCTGCACCCTAGGCTCAATTTCTGCAATTTCTCCATGTTTTCATCAGGAATAGTTATGAACATGCATACTTAAATGATCTTGTTTATGCTATTTCTTTCACATATGAATGTCAGTTTAGGAATTCTTAACTGCTCCTAGATAACCATTCATTCACTTCTCCTCCCTGTCAGTTGGTGAAATATTCTTGATTGCCTTTCATCACTGATTATCATTCCATCCTTTCAGCAAATTGGTAATTGTCTCATGTGTAGCTATCCCACTCCATAATCCTCTTGTGACCAATAAAACGCAGCAGCAAGCCTTAATCCATGACTCCATGCCCAATAGTTTGAAACTTATCACAATTTCCCTTGCCTCTCTGCTTGGAATTATCTGCCTCACATTCATCTTCCATCCAAACAAAAAATCAAAACCCCTTAAACCAATAGCTAGCCTAAAATCATCCCCAACAAAGCTAAATCATTAAGAGAGAGCCCTCTCTGATTGCAGGTGGGCTATAACCTGTAATCCAAAGATTGGTTTGTGGTTACCTCGGCCGTATCCCTTCAAGAGCTTAGGGACAACCTGAGTGATAACATAATGGCGACTCCACTGGGGACCTCCTCAGCTAATCTCACAAAACCAGTCTAAAGCTCCACAGAGGAAGAAACCAACCTTAAGAAAGTTCAGTCGACCTGTGTTCTTAGAAAATTTCCCAAAAAACAAGTTAGAAGTTGGCTCCCAAGAAGCATTCGCGCTACACAAGATCAAATCCAGATCTGAATCCACCTGTTGTTTTTGAAAATCCCAACATAATCCCTAAAATCCGCAGAAAGTAAAGAAGCAAGAATATTTTACTGCTTCTATTCCTGAAACAGTTCAACCTAGTAGTTTCACAACCCCTATCAAAGTTTTGTTTCGTTCAAACCCTTCTTCCCCTTCTTCATCATCCACTTCCCCACCATTGTGTCTACACCTCCATTCACTGCGAATACTACCCCGGTTACTCCTAATATCCCAGTCACTCCAGTCGTTCCACTTATCCCTGTTGTTCCACTTATCCCTGTTAATATGGCTAATAGATATGCGCCCTTACAGCTGCCTGCTAATCCTGGGGCTATGCCTCAGGACTATCAGACAAAAATTACCTATTTTGATGGCACAAATTCCTGCACAGCCCTACAACATACC
>APFE030299021.1:5675-31550 GCA_000404065.3 Pinus taeda
AAAATACTCAAAAATATCATTTCTAATGTATTTTTAGGTCAAAAAATGCTATAAATAGTGAAATGGTAAAAAATAAACTTACTTTTTACTTTTTAGCTTGTGAGTTTACTATTGGAGGGTTTTTGGTGCAAATTTCAACTGCTGATTGCGATCAATCCAGGAGATCATTTGAGCCGCCGTCTGCAACAGGTAAGAGGCCTCATCCTTGGCTCTGTTTTCATTCCATTTTTTAGATTTTTATCCATAATTCAGTCCCCTGCAAGGGAATTTGCAAATTAATAGGGTTGCGCCATTGGCGCGAGTTTCCCGCGCGGGACAGCGCCAATGGTGTTTTTCTCCTAAAGGGGTCACGCCATTGGCGCGACTATTTTAGGAACAGTCGCACCAACCGCGTGATCTCAATTTGCTACAAATTTGACCGTTGAAATTGCAAATTTTTTCCATTTTAGGTTTCATCAATGATCTAATTATGGAAATTTCACCTTTGTGGTTGCAGTGTTTCGTCAGAATGGTTCTAGAATGGAAAGAACGGGAGCATATTGCCGTGGATTCCCTGGAAATGGAAGATGATGACTGTATGAATGCTCTAAGAGACTGTGGCTTGAAGAAATTCTTCGACACCTCATATTTACGTGCACAACCTGAGCTACTGCGATTCGTCGTGGATGCTTGGGATATAGAGGATCAGGTATTTCGCCTGAAAGACCAGACATTGGAGTTAGATGTTTCCGATGTCTACTTTATCACTGGACTATCACGGCGAGGTGCACGGCCCATCTTGATTGGTAGTCGGCCTTCAGAGAGAAGATAGGGGAGGTGATGGAACGAGTGTGTCCTGGGGCACAGTTTGGAGAAAACAGTACGAAAGTGGATATTAACACGGTGCCCGACCTGGTACTACGAGTGATTTTATTCACTATCACCCGGACATCTGGGCTATAGGCGCCCCACGAGGCCAGCAAAAATCATTTGCTACTGGCCACTGAGTGTCTCCAGCCTACACTATTTGATTGGGCCATGACAGTGACAACCAACATCAAATGGCAGCTTACCAAGTGTAAGCGTGATGGGAACAAACAGTTCAGCTATAGATCGATTGTATGGAATTTCTTCCTGGAGCGACTGCCGATATTCCGGGTACAGGGGGGTATAGTCGCAGATCCAGTGTTATGGGAACCGAGGTTGCATCGATGGGCAGAACTCATGCCCAGAGGAGGAGGGGGGCAGCAGATGTCCTAGAGGCTCGAGTTCTTTATCTGGCTCCATCACCAGATGATTGTCGTCGAGGACTGGCCCTATGCGGGCATGGATTTCACTGGAGATCCGGATCTCCCTTTGCCTGCCGGAGAGGACTGGGATGAGGAGCTAGGTAAGAACTCTTTGTTTTTTGAACGTTTTTTATGTATTTAAGTTTTTTTTGTTAATACATGCCTATCTCTTACAGCGTCTATATATGTATACAGATGTTGGTGCAGAGCGACCAGCTGACTTGCCTCATAACGTGCGGAGAGCAAAACCTGCAGCGGACCCTCAGGTAGAGGGTGAGGACGATCTAGTACAGAACCTTGAGGCACTTACTCGAGGTATTCCAGATTATGGAAGATTGGCAGACGTGCCTAGAGCGTACCAGAGGCACACGGTGGGGGTATCTACTCGCTTCCATCGTCTGTTGAGACGTTTGGTGCGAGCGGTGACATGCTATCATGAGCATCACCGTGATTAGACGCCTAGGTTTTCTTTTTGCATGTTTTTGAGGGACACGTTGTCAGGAGCTGTATGAGCTTTGGACATGTATTATTTTTTGGATTATGTAACGCGCGGGGCGTGAACATTTTGAAACACATATATATATATATACATATGTTTATGGTTTATTATTGTGTTTTCATGTGCTTGCTTGCATAATGTTTTATTTACAAATTACGCAAATTTCTATCTAATACATGATTGGCCAATGCATCAGATAATGTGTTTAATTGTCGTGGAATATGCTGATATGTAATGAACTCAAAATTCCTCTCTAACAATCTTACATGTAGATACAACCTTAGAATATGATGGTCTCTGACGGAATAACGCCTATTGAGCTGGAGGACGACAAGTTGAGAATCCAGGTTTACCACCAATGCTCGAATGCCGAGATAAATTGCTTCAGTGAGGAGCTCGATTACGGCACAATATTCGGCAACATTATTAGTGGTACGACCCAAACAGACACCTTGAAGATCTATCAGCTCACCATGAGGATCATAGATCACCCATGTCGCAGAGGACAAGTTGCGAGTACTGCAACAGGCACCATCAGCGAAACCAATATAAGGCGTATTAGACATCTGCATAAGAAGCGAAAGACACAATAAGCGACAATCAAGCCTATTAAAATTTTGACACACATACACAACACACTTGCTAGAGTACATGTATATACAAAATGAAGTGTACTAGCATCATGCATAGTACTTTTTCAAATACAGCCCGTTTCAAGGGTGTGCGAGAGGGTTTCCTTCGTAATCAATTAGCTCATTGGCCCCTTTTTGCAAAACTTTCTTGACAATGTAAGGGCCTAGCCACATAGATTCGAGCTTTCCTGGTCCTAGCTTATCGTTTGCCTAATCATATAGCAGAACTAAGTCTCCCTCGTTAAAAGAACGTGGATGTACAGTCTGGTCAAAGTGAGATTTGACTCGCTTCTTCTGTGTTTCAATGGCCAAATTGGCTAGGCGACGAGTCTCATCTAGCCGTTCCAGATAAAGGAGACGTTCTTCTAATGGGGTGGTGTTGGGAAGTAGCTTGACAGCTAATTTTAACAAAGGGATTTCACACTCGATTGGAAGGGTAGCCTCTAGTCCATAGACTAGTTGAAATGGAGTGAAACCAGTGGCATCCTTCACGGAGGTTCGGTAAGCCCACAAAGCAGGGAACAACATCAAATTCCAGTTAGACTTGTGCATACCAACGGTACGCTAAAGCATTGTAACCAAAATCTTATTGATCGCTTCAACTTTGCCATTGGACTGAGGGTAGTACGGAGTAGAACTATCATGCTTTAAGCCTAGCTGGGTTGTTAGTTCCGTCATCATATGATTTCGGAAATGCTTTCCGTGATCAGTGACTATGGCTTGAGGGACGCCGAATCGCGAAATAACGTGGTTGAATAAAAATTGCACCGCTGTGTGACTGTCTTCAGTCAGTGTAGGCATCGCCTCGGCCCATTTAGTAAAGTAATCGACGGCAACGATGATAAACCCATGCCTCCCAGCCGAGCGAGGTTTACAAGTCACATAATCAATGCCCCATTTTGCAAAAGGGCCGACGGTAACAATAGGGTGCAAAGGAGTGGGGGGTGCTCGCATCTTCTGCTGGAATATCTAGCACTCATGATAGGAACAGACAGCAAGAATGCAATCCTTAAAGATAGAGGGAGAAAAGTAGCCAGCACGGAGGATTTTTTGGGCGGTGGCATATCCAGACATGTGACCACCACAAGCACCTGAGTGGCAGTCATTCAAGACTCGCTCAGCTTCCTCCTGAGTAAGACAACGGCAGAGAACAGAGTCGGCACCAAGGCGATATAAGGTATCCCCAATGATACAATATGGTTGAGATTGATGACGAATCCTTCGCCGTGCGTCTTTAGACACGCCCGGGCGAAAGGAGGATGTTTGCAGATATATAAGGATGTCACTGTACCAGGGGTCGAGGGTGCTGATGAGAAACAAAGTCTCATCCGGAATTTGATCCTCTGTATGAGATGGTGCAGAAGAAGATGGCAAAGAGCAAATTAACTCAGCAAAAATGAGTGATTTCTTTGACTTGGATCTAGAACCTTGAGGCACTTACTCGAGGTATTCCAAATTATGGCAGATTGGCGGACGTGCCTAGAGCGTACCAGAGGCACACGGTGGGAGTATCTACTCGCGTCCATCGTCTATTGAGACGTTTGGTGCGAGCGGTGACATGCTATCATGAGCATCACCATGATCAGACGCCTAGGTTTTCTTTTTCCATGTTTTTGAGGAACACATTGTCAACAACTATATGATCTTTGGACATGTATTGTTTTTTGGATTATGTAATGCACAGGTCGCAAACATTTTGACACACACGTATATGTATACATATGGTTGTGTTTTCATGTGCTTATGTTTATTCCTAGATGGATCTTTTCTGGCACCGTGTTAATATCCACTTTCTTACTGTTTGCTCCAAACTGTGCCCCAGGACACACTCGTTCCATCACCGCCCCTATCTTCCCTCCAGAAGGCCGACTACCAGTCAAGATGGGCCGTGCACCTCACCGTAATAATCCAGTGATAAAGTAGACATCGGAAAAATCTAACTCCAATGTCTGGTCTTTCAGGCAAAATACCTGATCCTCTGTATCCCAAGCATCCACGATGAATCGCAGTAGCTCAGGTTGTGCACGTAAATAGGAGGTGTGGAAGACTTTCTTCAAGCCACAGTCTCTCAGAGCATTCATACAGTCATCATCCTCCATTTCTAGGGCATCCACGACATTATGCTCCCGTTCTTTCCATTCTAGAACCATTCTGACAAAACCCTGCAACCAAAGGTGAAATTTCAATCATTAGATCATTGATGAAACCTAAAGTAATTTTTTTTTTGCAATTTCATCGGTCAAATTGGTAGAAAATTGAGATCGCGCGGTTAGCGCGACTATTCCTAAAACAGTCGCGCCAATGGCGCAACCCTATGAATTTGAAAATCCCCTTGCAGGGAGCTGAATTATGGATAAAAATTTTAAAAAATGGAATGAAAACAGAGCTAAGGATGAGGCCTCTTAACTATTGCAGACGGCAGCTCGAATGATCTCCTGGATTAATCGTAATCAGCAGTTGAAATTTGCACCAAAAACCCTCCAATAGTAAACTCACAAGGTAAAAAGTAAAAAGAAAGTTTATTTTTTACCATTTCACTATTTATAGCATTTTTTGACCTAAAAATACATTAGAAATGATATTTTTGTGTATTTTGGGGATATTTTTCATGTCAAAGTGGGTTTTACGCTGTTTTTGTATGATGACAGGGGTTGGTGCAACTCAACACAATCAAACGAGCTCTTTTTCAACTTTTTCAAGCTCGGTAAAACATGAGAAAAGGTTACTTTATGGTCTGCTTTCAGCTCTTTTCCTGACCTTTTAAAGAGGAAAAGATTGCCGAGTTATTCCTCTTGGCTCGTTAAACGTTACTAAGGGGTGGTCGTTTTAAGATCTTTTGTCGACCGTTAAAACATAAAAAGATTACCAGGTTTTTGTCGTTTCAAACTCGTTAATGGTTACGAAACGACGTGGTTTTAATCACTTTTTTACTTTCTCAGGTCGAAATCACTATTTATGAAAAGTACTCCTCAATCGTAATGGTCGGGCAGTTCTTTTGGGAATTATTTTATACTTTTTCGGGCCCGAGAGACACAACTTTATGGAAAAGGACACCCCTGGAGTTTCCTTTTCTGCTATCTTTTCAAACTCTCTAAACATGAAAAGACACCGAGTTCTTCCTTTGTCAGACTCGTTAAAACCTAATGACATCGGATCTTGTCGAAATGACACACCACAAGCATATGCTATCCCCATCAAGCTTGTTAAAAATAATTGGGGCAATCGCCAGAAATGGTGGGGGAAAAAGAAAATTTTGGGAACCATAATTATTGTCGTGTCGGCAATATGTCGCTCTTGAACATGGCACTTCTCTGCTTTCGTGTTGGGGTGGGGATATCTCATCTTTCACTTGCCTTCGTGGGTTTCGGTAATACTATTTGACCTCTCATCTGCTCATTGCCTCGTCATCATGAGCTTTGATCCATCGATGTCAAATACTGCCAAATCCACTGTCGTGCCGCCAATATGTTCAAGAGAAGTTGACCTCTGAAAAGAAACAACCTCCGTTTGATAGTTCATATAATCTTAATTCACACCATTGTCTCTTTCCGTCTCCTATCGATGATGTGGGAAACATTATGGCCCACCTTCGATGAAGATCACTTCCTGTCGACTTCAGCTCATTATCCAGGAAAGTCACTTACAGACTCCCTTCCGGTACCTTGGAGCCTGCATGCCTCAATGGCAGTTTCTTCGTGTTCGACGCGAGGTTTTCATCATTGGCCTCCGATCGGATGACTCTAGTACCTTGAGGGCCATTGTCATTATTGGTGGTACCTCTCGCGTCTGTTAACAGTTCCCAATATTGACTGGTAATCAGACGATGTTCATGCGTGTTCGACTTCAGCTCACATGTTCACATGCTTGAACTTGTACTTCGGTTCGGGTCGAGATGGAGTGCAAGACCCTGGATTGTGTCTGTTGTAATCCAGGCGTGATTTTTGATACATGACTCATTCACTGGATGGCTGCGACCATACCTGAGTCAATTCATTGATCCTAACCAGATGGTTGCGTCCATGCTACGGATCTAGATTATCATGTACTCTCTTATGGATGGCTGCGACCATACCACATACATCATGTATTTGAACTATCAATTGTATCTCTCAATGCAGATCCTCGGCGGCAGCTATATATGTTCTTGTAAAAGCATTTCACCCCTCTCTCTCTCTCGGGCCTCATGCTTTAGGGGGCATGTTACACAGTAATTTGTCACCATTGGTCACCGTACCTGTTACCCCTGTTTTCGTACATTGGAGGATACATTCCGGGACCTGTGAGCAGTGACATAGCCTAAAAACACTTGCATTATGTTCCCCTGAGTATGTACTTCATGTTCCCTGAAGACACCTTCTGCAAATTATCCCTGAAAAGTGCCCTTTTTCATTGGCGCAGGTACACAGTGTCTTATCCGCGCCAATCACTGAGATCCTCAAAAAGGAGGCGTGCCCATTGGCGCTCTGTCCTAGAGCAACACCCGCGCCAACTAAGTTTAGTAATGATTTTTGGCCAACGCGCACCCATATGTTTTTTCCTCTCTTATCATGAAGTTCTTTGAGGGAAAAATCCACATGATAGAGGTCGAGAGTCATTGTTTATCCACGACAACTATCCTCAGTAGCTTTTTAGGGATAATGCCAATCCACAATGGGCATCCTGGTACATTGTATCTTCCTCCCTTCTCCATCTATAAATGACTGTTCTCATGCATTAGGCAAGCTAGTTTTTGCTAGAGTTTTGGTGAGTGCTGAAGTAATGCTAGAGTGATAATAAGAGTTTTGAAGCGTAGGGAGGTTATGCTGCCAGAATCCTGAGAGAGAGAAGGTCTTTTGCAAGGCATACATAGCTACTCGCCCAGCCAGAGAATAGGTTCAACGTCAGAACCTTGGTTGTATCTTTCTCTGCTTTTACTCATTAATAGACGACTATCATTATGGTTCCACTCATGTTCTCTTATAAATGATGATTGAGTTATATCTTTTCTGACTGATATATAGTTGCATCTATGGATTTATGCTTGTATTTGTGTCGTTCTTTGCATGTGCAGGTGTCTGTTCACGAGGATCGTGGGGATTGTGACCAGCAGAGCAAAGGAACGGGAGCGACGATTCTTCTACAAGTATTAGCGTTGGAATCCAGGTAGGCCATCATCATCGATCTTTGATTTGCAATTAGGAACCTGCGTGTTAGCGTTGATTGATTGTTGCTAGACCCATGTTGGGCTAGTGGGATCGCCTCTGTCCGCAGAGGGGATTTACCTGTTCAACAGCAACTAATGCATTAACCAAAGCAACACCAAATGCAATTCAAAAGCACCTAAATGAAAATATTTTCACTTTTCCTTCTGAACAAATGAATGATGCGCTCTTTTCAGCATTGAAAATCAAACAATGTAATCTATGCTTGATTAAGAACAAAAAAGGTTTCCAAATGAAAATAAACTAATGCAACTTGAAAAAAAAAAAAATTGAAGTACAAGCTAAAATATATGCAAAATGATTTTTTCAATGATTTCCACATAAAACAATACTCAATCAATCAACAAAACCAGTATCTCTGTGACACCAACAAGCAGCAAGTGATGACCAATTGACTAGAAACCGTAGAACTCAATCAGATTTCACTCCAAAGCCAAGGAGACAAATTTTGCAAATCAGTCAAGACAACTAAACGAAACACTGGCAAATCCAGATACAGAGGACAGGAAAAGACCTCAGAGGCCAGGACACACTGGAATCTATGACAAAAACCCTAAAAATTCTCACATTCAAGGACCAACGCTACTTTATATAGCAAAACCCGTGCTAGCAGGGTCATCGGCGCTACTTTTTATAGCAAAACATGTGCTGGCATCACTACTTTTCATAGCAAAACCTATGTTGGCAACACTACTTTTCATAGCAAAACATGTGCTGGCAGCACTATTTTTCATAGCAAAACCTATGTTGGCAGCATTACTTTTCATAGCAAAACTCGTGATGGTCTTCAGCGTGGGTAAATAGTGAAAGAAAAGGTTTTCAGCGCGACTGTACAGGGAAAAATAGCGTTGTTCACGCAACTGTCAATGATAAACTTGCATTGGGCGAGAAAAATGGAAAAAAATAAAAATATTTTCAACAAACAGTCCAAACCTAACACTCTAAAGCAGTGATCATTCAAGGTGCAGATTTATATAGGCTGAAACTAACTAAGAACTCAATGGTCGGTCAAACTGATCAAAAGATCAGATGAGAAAAGAGATTGAAGAGGCTATAGCTTCCCTAGTGGAGTCGCCATTTTGTTGTGAAGGAAAATCCCCTCTACGGACAGAGGCGATCTCTCTAGCCCAATGAGTGGGTCTAGAAACAAACTAAACAAAATAACACACTTTCCTAGCTTAAGTTTGACAAATGTATAGAGAGAGTGACTTACCTCACTCTGATGCTAATCACTCAATCCTTTGGAGATGACTTTGTTTCCTCTTCTTCTAGGCTCACTCCTTACTTGTTCTTCATGTCCAAGTACCTGTAAGAAAGATAAAAAGACAATACAAGATACAAGAGCATACATGGCATATATCAAACATAAACTACTTAATAGATCAAGGAGTATTAAGCTAAATGCATAAACATTTACACATTTATGGAAAGTGAACATCAGATGCATATATTAATAAACTAAAAAGGGAAGCATACAACCTATGCATTGATGTTGGAGACCTCCTTTTGGTGCATGTCTAATTCCAAGCCAAGACTCTTCAAGAACTCATTCTCCAAGTTAGGATGTGTTATAGCACCATTTACCACACTTGGTAGATTTGATGCTCTATGATATGGCCTAGGGCAACCCTTCCCTACCAGACTTGGCCCATTTTCTAAAAAACAATGTTTTAAATCCCATACGCGATTATGCCCTATCTAAAGCACATGTACACGCGGTCATCCTATACCTAACCCGTGTATATGTGTTAAAACATTAAAAAATATATAATCTCCCTTAATTCGGGCGAGGTTTACAGGTTTGACCAGATACCCACCTACTATAGCCCGTGGCCCAACCATTTCACAACTAAAAAAACTAATTTGGAGAAGTAAAAATACATCTCCATGAGAAGGCCTAAAGGAGGAGGAAGGATTAGATATTGATATTATAGTCTATTACATCCCTGATCAAGTCTGAAGATATCCATGTGCCTTCTGCACTCCCAATCATAGGAAATCCTTGTTTCCCTCTTGAGATGTTCATCATCCCTTCATGACATCCTTGTGTATACTTATGGAGGAGGATTGTTGAGGCCTATGCAGGACGGATCCAGAGGACGGTTTCGCTTGGAGCTAGTAGACGACTCAGGTTGTAGTTATTCTGTGTTTTCTTTAGCTTACATTAATAAAGTGGCTTTGTCTTGTTCCTGATGATTATGGTCTTTATGCATTAATTTATGTCATGATTTGCTTATAAAATCTCATGTTAATGCTTATTTGCTTACATTCTTATATGATCTAACCTTGATATCATGAACATGCTTTCAGTTATTTTTGGTGTATATCCTTTGCCTTGAATGAATTGCAGGTATTAAAGCGCAAGGAAGAAGTAGACGGTTTGAACCCTATGGGAATGGCCTCAAACGTAGGACCTATGGGTAAGACCTTATCTACCAAGTTTAGTTGTTTAAGTATTAGAACTGCTTGTTTGTGTGTGGTTTGTGTGTCTCTTTATGTTGTGTGCCCTCCACTCTACTGGGATTCCCAACCCAATACCCTAGGGTGATTCGACCCGAAACAGGATGGGTAGCATTTGGGCATAATCTTAGTATCGGAATGCAAGCAATCAATGACCAACCATTTGGGGATGGAAAGGAGTTGATTTATAGGAAGGGAGAGGGAGTTAGGGATCCAAAAAAGAGGGAGGAAGGTTCACATCTCAAGGGGAAATCAATAATGATAAGATCAAGAGCTCCAAATGGGAGAGCTCGATCACATCTACAACAACCAATGTCAACTCCTTGTTCTCGATGTTTCTAGCATACGAAGCTTCACCCCCATTTTGGGAAAACCTGCCAGAAGAGGTTCAATGTGGGTTTTCATATCAAAACCTGCACTGGCAATGTTGGTGTAAAGTAGTGCAACTTGCCATCGGCACGGGCAAACAGTGGAGCAAAGCACACTGGCCCTAAAAATTAGGGTTTTAGCTAACCTTCTTCAGAACTGACTCAGGGCAGTTTTCCTTTAGTTTTTCAGGGATGCTTTTGTTTGTGTATCATGATGGATATACTTCACAATTGTTAACATTTTGGCACTTCAGGATATGGAAGTGAACAGGAGGTGTGACAAAATATTGTGTAACAATCATTTTCCAGAATGACCCATATTTCTTTGGAGCTAGAGGGATTTGTTTGAATAGTTGGTATTTCGACTTTGATCTATTGAGGACATCCCAAATGTAATCCCAGTTTGGGTAAAGCTGCCTTAGCTTCCTTTATCTTGTTGGAGTGATGATTGCCTCAAGGCAATAGGGAATGGAGTTGGAAGATTCATAGATAGGGAAAACCTAAAGGAGGGAAATTTACCTGTTATAGGATATGCATACAGGTTGATCTAGAGAAAGGGATTCTAGATGAAATCTTCTTGATCATGGGAGAATGGAAACGTCGCCAGGTGTTGGACTATGAGCAACTTCCCTTCAAGTGTCGAATTTGTCACGATATTGGGCAATTTGCAAGGATCTGTAAGAATGATAAGTTGAACCAAGGAGAAGCGGTATAGACCTCGCAAGAGCCATAGTGGCAGACACAAAGAAGAGGGAGTAGCAGAAGGAACCAGAATCCAAATAAATTGAATTCTCCCCAAAGAAACACTCCTACATCCACCTCCAATCATTTTGGAGTTTTGTAGACTTCGAAGGAAAACCATTTGGCGGATCTAGATAATCTTAAAAATCTGGTAGAAGGAGAGAAAAATGAATTCAAATTTCAAGAAGAAGGGGAAATATTAGTAAGGAAAATGAGGCAATTAATGCCTTTGAAGATTCCTCTGATAAACCAAGCCTCCGGGATCAAGGATCTCCGAAAATAAATGATATTGTATCTAGACCTATTCTATGCTAGATATGTCCGATGGATACTCCTTCCCTTGGGCCCATGATGCCCACTAGCGGCCAAAGGAATATTATGACAAGAAAATCCTCCAATCCTTCAAGTGGACAGGATGAAGCTAGCAGCCACGAAATGGAAAATACGGATAAGAAAAGAGGTAGGCATTCAAAAAAGGAGTAGAGGGAAACTAAGGCATTACTCAATAAGCGACTAGGAATTCAACCTCAAATATTAGATATATTAAAAGCTTCATGATTTAAATGGATAACACGACTAACAGATCGAGGTAATAAATCTCATTCCCCACTGAAAAAATGATGAAGCTAATTTCATGGAATATAGGGGAAATATAAGGCCCCAAAAAATCCCTCTCCATAAAATATTTGGTTAAATTAGAAAATCCATCAATCTTGTTTCTTCAAGAATCAAAGTTAGAAGAATCTGAGCTTATGGAGGTATCAGGGATTTTTTGAAAAGATAGTAATGGTTTAGCCTAGAGTTCTAGGAGAGCTTCTGGAGGTCTTGGCATTTTCTAGAATAGTGCATCTTTCTCAATGTTTGAATTTCATAAATCTCAACATCAGATAGTGGAAATATTAGAGTGAAAGGCCACAAAGGAAATATTCAAGATTCCAAATGTATATGTGCCTATTGTATATAGAAAAAAGGCAAAATTTAACGAAAATCTAATATTGTTGAAAGAGCTCCTCTAGCATCAAGATTCTATAGTTAGAAGAAATTTTAATACAACCTTTTAGATAATTGAAAAAAAAGGAGGATCCTTGGTCATGGATCCCTTCAGAGAAAAAATGGAGGATTTATTAGCAAAATGGGATAATCTTAACATAAAACCTTCTAGGGGAAGTTCACATGGACAAATAGAAGATTTGGAGTGGCTCACGTTGTAAATTGACTTGATCGATTCCTAATCCATAACTCATGGCTTTTGAAAGGTATGGATGCCTCCTCCACCATCTTGGCTTTAGGAGAATCATATCACCATCCCATTCTTTTAGAGATCGGAGGAAAAGAGAAATTGGGTCCCATTCCCTTTCGATATAATTTTGAATGGTTGAAAGAGAAAGGAGTTTCAGATATCATAAAAAAAGCTTGGCAAACTCAAGTTTTGGGTTCCCCCTCCTTTGTGTGGGAAGCAAAGTTGAAAGTTGTCAAACTTGCTCTTCATCAGTGGGCTAAGGACTCCTATGTTCCTCTTGGCAAGAAGAAAGAGGTCATATTCAGGGAAATGGAGCAACACATGGAAATCATGGTAGGAGCATTTGGTTTAAATCATATGACAAAAACATGGCTTACTTCCACAAGCAAACAAAGGAAGGGGAGCTTAGAAACAGAGTAAGGGAAATCACACCATAAGGTAAAAGGAAAATATCTAACTTGTCTAAAATAAAACATGAAGCCTTTGTCTATTTCCAGACTCTTTATGCTTCAACTAGTGAACTGGATTATTCCAAAGCATATGACTTCCTATCGACCTTTCTCCCTGAGATATCAGAAGTAGAAAATCAATAGATTGTCTAGGAAATTGAAGAAAATGAGATAATTGATGCAATTTGGTATGTGGATCCTGACAAGGCTCTAGGGACAAATGGATTTCCTATCAGCTTTTACAGAGCTTTCTAGTCAAAGATCAAAATGGACCTGATGAGAATGATAAAATGGACTAAGAACAAATGCAAAGTGGGAGGAAACACAAATTCCTCCTTTCTTACCCTCATACCTAAAGAGTCCAATCCAATAATTTTTTCTCGTTTTCATCCTATTTTGCTTTTTAATGCCTCTTACAAGATTCTTACCCTAATTATTTCAAGCAAGTTGACGATGGTTTTTCCTAGGTTAATTTCAAAAAATCGGGGTGGATTTCTTCACCAAAGGCACATCCTGAACAACAATATCCTCATCTAGGAGGTCATTCACTCAAGCAAGGAAAGGGGTGAGTTGGGGTTTTCCATCAAGCTTGACATGGAAAATGCCTTTAACTATGTTTGTCATTCCCTTCTCTATATTATTCTTGAAAAACTTGGATTTTCTAGTTAATTCATCTCTTGGATCAAAGCCCACATAGGGTCTCCCTGGATTGACCCTTTAATAAATCGCAGGCCTAATCCATTTTTCAAAGAATCCAGAGGACTATGGAAAAGTTTCCCCCTTTCTCCTCTTTTGTACATTATAGTGGCATAAATCTTAAGTATAAACCTCAAGAAGGCCAAGGTATCTTGCAATTTGTTGAGTACAAGTATTGCCAAAAATGACAAAGAATCAAACCATTCCTAGTTTCTTGATCACATAATATTCTTCAGAGGGGCATCAAAAATCATTGCCAAAAGGTTCAAAACAGTCTTAGATATATATCTCAGTTTGTTTGGAGGTTTGGTAAATAAAAGGAAGAGTCAGATTTATGGGTTTAATTGTTAAAATTTGACTTGGCAGGGGATTGCTACAACCTTAGATTTCTCCGCTAATATTGGTTGGAGGACTTTCAAATACCTAGGCATTCCACTTTCATTGGGGCCAACATTCAAGGAAGATTCGGAGGAAATTCTTCAAAAACTCAAAAAGAAAATTCAAGGTTGCAAAGCAATGTGGTTAAATCTAGCTAGAAAATCCACTCTCATCAAATTTATTTTATTAGTTCTGCCCATCTATCTTTCCTCAAGGCTCATAGCTCCAAAGAGCATCCTCACTCAGATTGGCACAATCCTCGGAAAATTTATGTGGCAAGGTGGTAAAAACAATGATCGAAAGTTCCATTTGATTAATGAGGGTATAGTTCACCTCCCAAAATTTTGTAGGATTGGGGATAATAGATACAATGTTCATAAATCTTTCCTTAAGCGCAAAATTGTGTGGAAATTGATATCACATTCTGAAGAGTGGTGGAAGTTAGCGTTATTAAACAAATACTTCCATAAATCTAGATTATTAAGGGCAGAAAAAATTCAGTGGGAAGGTAGAGGATCAAAGATTTGGAAACTTTTTAATGCAGTAGCTCCCATCATAATTGACAATTTGGGATCATCAACAGGAAATGGAGGCATAATCAATTTATGGAAGGAAAACACTCCCTCGGCCTTGCTATCTTCGGAGCATTATGGAGCAGGTGCCTGGTGGAATGGATGTGAAGCAAAGGTATAGAAAGATTAAAATACATCTCATCTTGGGATGGAAGCATGGTTAGACTGGAGCTGCCCAGGTCTTCTGACTCAATCAATTCCCCATTGGAACTCCTTGTGTTCTATTCTGAAAGGATTTTCCCCTTTAACTCAAGACTCAACGAACGTGCATTCATGGCAGCCATGCAGGTCTCGGCTTTACTCTGTGAGAGAAGGCACAACCTTTTGTTCAAAACGCTCCCCCACTCTCCCTTGTCAAAAATCTGGAAAAGGATTTGGCATCAGGATACTATCTCGAAGGTAAATGCCTTATGTTGGGTGTTGATCCATGGAAAGAATTTAACGGGAAAAAACCTCAGAAGGCAAAACATAGAGGGCCCCTCCCATTGCGCTTTATGCAAATATGATGAAGAAACTATACAAACACTTATTTCATGGCTGCCCCCTTTCACTTGCCGTATGGCAATTATCATATGAGAAGGTCTGTCATGTCAGCACCATTCTTCATAGCTGGACTGACATGTTTGAAGCCTGGAAATGCAATGTCCCAATGGACAAAATTAAATCGTCATTGGCTCAACGTGTATGGGTTTCCCTGCCAAAAGCTTTACGTTGGATGATTTGGATGGAAAAAATTCAAGTAGTACTAAAGGAAGGATCTCCATCTCATTTTAGAGGAGCCATTAAGGCTCAATGTCTCCTCATAGATTCAAATCATGGGTCCCAATTCCATGAACACAAATGATCCAGACATCAAGGGGAAATTATTTGGAAGCAAGCTCCATTGGGGTCTCTTAGATAACTTATGAATAATGTATTGCAGATTTGAAAAAAAATTGGGAAAATTTTGTAAAATCTAAGGAAGATATTAATGTAAGGACCTAGATAACTCATGAATAATGTATTGCAGATTTGAAAAAAAATTGGGAAAAATTTGTAGAATCTACGGAAGATATCAATGTAATAATGTAAGGAAATTTGATGTAGCAGAGGCATGTACATGGTGTTGGCCATGAAACTAGATTTTTTATAGTAAATATAATCATTTGTTTAAAAAAATAATTTTATTTGGCATTGTTTAATTAGTATATGTTTTAGAGTTTTTCAATCGGATTGGGCAAAATAATTTTTGCTCAAATCATGATATTTTGTTGTTTAAAATGTGCTTTTGACTCAATATATGCATTCAACACCCTGAAAACCCTTGGGCGCTGGGAATGTGAAGAGTTCACAACTCGAACTACCCCTTGGGGACTCCGAATGTGTAGAGTTCACAACTAAAACTTGTGATTCCAACAAATCCCTATTGGATCCATAGCAAATTTAATTGGAAAATATGTCTATAAACACTTTAAAACATATAACAAATAAAATACAACATTTAATTTTATTAAATAATATATAATAGCAAATATTAATATCAAATTAACCATTATTATTAATTTAAAAAAATTAATGATTTAATTATTTTTAATGATTTAATTATTAAAATAATTAAAGATAAAAAGTTAATTCCATATATTTTTATTTTTAAAATGATAAATTTTATATGTTCAATACATAAATATAATTGCATAGGAGAAATGTGTAGGTGTAATGTAAGAAAGTATGTAAACATTTTTAAATGTCAGCTCAATATATTGAATATTAATATGTTCAATTTATAAGACGTAGAAGATATGTAAACATTTACATATGGGCTTAAATAGCAAAGAAGTTATTGTGTCTATAAAAAGTTAAAAGTAATAAAAATAATAAAAATCAATTTATTATATTATAATTTTGTTTTTATTAATAAATTACTAAAAATATTTTAGATAAAATAAAATCATAATATACATATCACATTAAAATATATAACATATAAATCTTATAAATTAAAATAATGATTTCGTAATCATATTTAAATTTAATTAATACGCACATAAAAACTAAATACTGACAATAAACTTACAATATAACAATATTTTTATACATGGATATTCACGCCCACTTTGCCATAGATATTATTAACTTGTAAATAAGTTTTGTTACAATACCATGGCTCATCAACACCACATGCCCAAAATCATCTCTCATTTCAATGTATGTGCGTGTGTGTGTACTCGAAGACACTCTCCAATTCAGTATAGAAAATATGTAAGATGTTGTAATGTAACGTTATGTTATGTTATCTAAACATTTTGACTCGGTCAGAATAAATATAAAAATAAATAAAGAAATAAAGTTATTAATTATAATTATTTGATGCATAAACTGCCATGGATATTCCACTGGACAGTTCGTCGCAACATATCTGATAATATTATATTAAAAATCTGAGGTTTTACACTATTACAGTGTTATTTAATTTCTAGATTTGTAGATTTTATTGTAATTAGTGCATGCATGTAAAAAGAAATTAAGCAGAAAAGTAGAGAAAGACAAAATAAACTCACACACACATAAGACACAATATATGCTCTCTCAGAAACCCTTTCAGGAGAAAACCCAACTAGGAGGTGAGGTCATTTCACTCTCTTTCTCTCTCTAGAAATATGGTTGTAGGTACAAAGAAGTAATGTATGTGTCTCGTGGGCTGCTACAGTGCACAAATCCTTTCTATGTGCTCTACCTCCTATCTCTCCTGGCTATCTTTGCTCAACTATGGAACAAAATGCTCTCGAAAGAATGAAATGCCTCTCTTCCTCCTAGTGGCCCAATTATAACATAGCTCAATAGCCTACTAGTGTTTAAATTTGACTACATCGACTCTTAACTAGAGTTACAAAATAGACTATTCTAGAGTCTTATACAACATAATCACGTGGCTAGCCCCTTTTCCATGAATAATGAGGGCTGATGTGGTATCCTCCCGAACTATAGGTGTGAAAATAGGAAGGTCAACTTCTGAGTGGCATAACTTTTGCATACGGACTTTGATTGACACGCTTCTTACGTCGTTGGAAAGGCATATGTGTGTACAATAGCATGAAAAGGAGTTGCACCAAAGCAGCAAATTTTTGCACCCAAAAACCATCGTTTCATGCCTCAAAACACTCCCAGAAGGTTTCAAACCCTTTTTCGCCAAACTGGGTCCCACCAGTAAAAACAGTCCTTTGAGTCGATTCCTCCACTTTTTCCACTCCAAATTCATCGAGATGGATGAAAAACAATATAAAAATCCAATTCGGATCACACCTCCCCATTTTTAGATGCTTTTGGTCCCCAAAATCTTTTACTGAATGAGGTGACGAAATTTTTCCTCCACCTTCTCTCTGGTGTACCATTCAGCTTTGCCTGGAAGTTGTCCCTTCAACCCAATCTGCCAAAGTTCATGTTGCCCCTATATTGTAGTTCTAGACCTCTTATGCAAAACTATATCTTCATTCAACTATGCCTAAGCGTCTGATCTCAAATCCTCCACAGAAGATAGGACATGTTCCTCTTCCTGATCTAACATGGAAGGCTCATAGAGTTTCAAATTATCTACATTCACATCTAAGTAAATGTGCATATTGTTAATCAAGATTGTCATTGATGTCAATATGGCATTGACTGAGATGTTAATATTCTTGATATGCCTGGTTCCAGACAATGATTCCATGACTCTTGGTGGTTGGTTGACTAGGATAACATCAATGGAGATGTCAAGTCACGAAGAAGTCAAACCACTAATGAAGGAAGCCCTAAGAAGTACTTGAATTAACTATGATGTTGCCAAGTGCCAATCATGTGCCTTGATTAATGATCTAGATCCTAAGTGCCAATATACAACCTCGTGATGTGAAGGATTATACTTGATGAAGCCATACTTTTGATGATGCCATACTCTTGAATGACCACACTTAATGATGGTACTTAATGAAGGTTGGAAGATTAGATGATGACGTGGAAGATCTCATTTGATGGTTGGAAGACTACCTTCGAACTTTCCTAATGATGTTGCCTATGACATATCACTTCCCCATTATATGATCACATGGGATGATACACTCATTGTTGGATACTATCATGATGACATGGATGTCCTACATGATCCTATGATGATGAAGAAGTCAAACAATGGAGAAGCCATACTGTCTCAAACATTCCTCATGTTGTCCCAAACTTTTTATGCATAAAATTTAAGGATAGTCACAAAGAAAAAATAGTGTTGCCACCTTAGAGGCATCTTTTCTTAATGGGACCTAGACCATCTTAAAGAGTATTTTTTCCTCTTTCTAATGAACCCTTACTTGCCCTGAAACTCATAATGGTTGCTGAAAAAATGAATTTTTAAGTTGAGAAATATATATTTTAATGCAAGCCGACATGAGCCAACTCATGCAACTTGACCTCTCATTCAAGTGACGTGTCTTCTCACCTTAACGTAAAACCAGTATAAATATAAGTATGTCTCCTCATTCTAGCCATCAGATTTCGGTGATCTTTTCTGAGATTGAACACAAAATTCGAACAAGAATTACAAGAGAAAATAAGAGGCCGAGGAGGACATTGAAGATTATTGTTTGGAAAATTTTTAAGGAAGACGAGGAGGAATACATTATAGAAAACCACATTATAGCATACCAGTGACTGTTTTTTTTAGGCTTGGTTTTTGTGAAAAGTGTGTTGATAACTCTACCTATGGATGGCAGTCTTGTGTGGAGGGCTCAAAACAATTGCAGAAGGCTTGGACAAGTGTTTTCTGTGGTGATTTTTGAGACCTATACTTTTTCTATCACAAAACTCGCACCTAGACAGAGTGTTGACCTGAGGCCAGAACTGTGGAGGATAGACATCTATTGAAGCCTGAAACAAGAGAACAATGGAAAGCTACCAGTGGAGGAAAGCTTGTTAAGAACTTACCGAAGCTAGATTGAAGACAATCCTGGAACAGATTGAAGGTATTTTTGGGCTCATTTGGAAGACATCCTTGGAGTTGAAGTGTGGAGAAGACTTGGAAACACTTGGTTGCAAAATTTGAAGAGGTTATTAAAGAAGGGAATTGAGCAGCCTTGGAAGAGAATTTAAGGAACATCTTAAAGACTATTCAAAGAGATAATGTACCAGATCTTGAAGCATTTGGAGTAACCATTGTGAAGACACCTTGAGGCATCTTGGTTGAAGTGTCTTGGAAGCCATTATTGGGACAACTCTTGGAAAATATTTTATGGAGACTTAAACCTTGCTAAAGCATACTTATTGAACAGAGTTGAAGCCTTGAAGAAGAGTTTGCAATAGTCCTTGTACTTGAAGTTGTTTTGAAGAACTTGTGCATATCTTATGCAATTGATTGAAGGACTTATAAGATTATAAGACACCCTTGGTTGGAGAATTCTTGGAACAACCTTTTGAAGACATATTTTTTAGAAGCCTTATTGAATACCATGATGCATTAGTCATCATGATGTGACCTTGGAGAAATTGTTTGGGTAAGATGAAGAGCAATGGTGACACCTTCTAAGAGATTAAGGTTGTCATTGATGATGTCACATGGAGACCAAAGTGAATATTAAGCGAAGATTGACAGGGTTTGTTGAAGAAGACATTGGGAGTCGTGACGTATAACCAAATACATCTTGACAAAGTAAAGTGTTGGTTGGATCCCAAGAGGTTGGAGCCTCAAAAAGACAAGGTTGGTGCCTTGGAAGATAGGGTTGGATCCCTAGAGGATCGGAGTCCTCAAGAAACCAAGTCAGATCCTAAACCAGATATAGGGTTGGAGCCCTTGGGGTTGGTGCCTCATAATTAACAAGGTTGGAGCCTTGGAAATCCAAGCTGGTGCTTGGAAAGTACAAGTTGGAGCCTGGAATATTGACGATTGGTGTCTTCATCTAGGGTTGGAACCCTAGATATATTGTACTTGATCCATTGTAAAGAAGAAATTAATAAAAGCATTTATTCTTATTGTTTATTTTGTGTTCTAAATATAAGTGATCTAACTGGTAAAAATAACAATTGAAAAGAAATATTTACTCACCCCCCCCCCTCTCAATATTTCCAACACATATATGGTGGTAAACTGAGTTTATATGCATTATCACCCACCTTTTCCAGTATTTCAAAGGGACCATACCTTAAAGCCTTAATTTTCTCAGCAAGCCCCTGCAGCATCTCCTTGTTCAACTATAGCCATACTTTGTCTCCCACCTTGAATGATTTCTCTATTCTGTGTTGATCATGCGTGGCCTTATACTTCTCCTGCAATTTTTGTAGTGTTTCCTATACCTATAGATGGATCTGCCTGATCTTCTCTATAAATTTTTCAACCCTCAAAGCATCTCCTATAAGATCTTCCCTCACTCCTCCTTGCTACCCATATGTAATATCCAAAGGTGAAGGTGGCAAATATCCAAAACAAGTCTCAAATGGTTACTTTCATGTAGAAGTGTGGACTGCTCTATTATAAGAATGTTGTATATATACCAGATTTCCATCCCAGGTCTTCAGATGCTTCTAGTTGTATCCCCTCAGAAGCTGCACCAAAGTCCTGTTGACTACTTTTGTCTGCCCATCTGAATGTGGATGGAATGTTGTAGATATCTTCAACCTTGTGTCCATCTTCTCCCACAATGTAGTCTAGAATGCACTGAGAAATCTTGTGTCCCTATCTGAAATGATGCTCCTTGGTATCCCAAAGTGCACTCTAACTTGTCCAAAGAACAAGTTTGTTGCTTCTTATCTGTTGATGGTCTTTTTACAGGGCATCGAAACACACATATTGTTGAACCTGTCAACTACCACAAACAGGTAGTCATGTTGTTAAATTGGCAACTAGGGCCAAACTCCATGTGGGTCGGCTTATTTATGGCAGTTGATATTTTTATTGGATCCCTCTCGTCGAGAGGTGTATGATTGATCCAAAGATCATCCGATTCCGATAAGTATTTATGGAGATATGAATTTATTTTGTTTATATAATTATTATCAAGCCGACCAGCGCTTATGTAGGCTCTAGAAGCCCAACCGACGTGTCTATTCATCATCCTCGTTTTGGTATAAATAGATGAGGATTTTTTATCATTTTGGGACGTGTATTCTTGAAGTGATCTCCTCTCCACGTTTTTGGGTTTTTGGAGAAGGAGAATCGCTAAAAGTATATGCTAGTATATGATGCCCTAGTCACATGTCATCAAGACACTTATGTACAGGTCATGAAGATACTAATACACAGATCATGGAGACTTCTTATACGTAAATCATGGAGACATTGTACGCTATCCTTATACGTTGGTCACTGTATACGCTGGATAATATATGCGGTTCATAGATCATTGTATACGTTGGTCACTGTATACGCTGGATAATATATGCGGTTCATAGACCACTGTATATGTTGGTCACTGTATACGCTGGATAATATATGCAGTTCATAGATCACTGTATACGCTGATCACTGTATATGATGGAGATTATAGGTCACTATATACACTGTTCATGAAGGCACTTATACGCATTCTAGAAGAGACTTAATTCCGCTAAGAAAGGAGGTCTAAACGTTGTCAAGGGAGACCTATTATTACGCTATCCTTAACTACCCTAAACGTTGTCCTGGAGGAATCATGAAGAAATCATCTAGCTGCAGTCAAGGAGGATGTATATACACAGCTAGGACAGACCTTCTATATGCTACTTATATGTTGTCCCAAGCCTCAGTAAGAAGGACTAGAAGAGGCCCTCATCTCAGGCTTGAAGGTGCTCTAATCCGCTGTCACAACTACAGCTATCTAAGGGAGCTTCTATATGTTACAAAGGAAGCTGAGTCGCAGCATAAAGAAGACACATATCAGCGTAAAAGAGTAGCATGGAAATTCTTGTAACAGCATATTAGATATTGTTGTTCTAAGGCATGAATAAGGTACGTTTGGGAGCAGCTGTCACTAGATTAGAAGACAAAGGGCAATGCTGCTATTTAGGTTCTTGTTTAGGCTTGTTGAAGAAGTCTACAGCTACAGCTAGCTTCTTTGCTAGGATGCAAGCCATAGCAAGCAGCTAAGGCTGTTCCAAGGCAGTACTACAGCTTATCTTAAGTTCAGATGACAACATGGATTAGGAGAGACTCTCCTAGGAGGACTGAAGCCCTTGAAGGACTTAGTTACCTAACAGCCTGGAAGCATGATGTTGAATACAACAGTAAGCATGGTGCAGTAGTGACACTATGTACGACAACGATGAACATTGGGTGCAGCACAGTACAACATATATACATGGCAAGGTATATATATGCAAGTTATGGCTATAAATATCCATGCAGGCAGAAGAGCATATTATCATAAGGACACAGCTATGATTTAATGTGCATAGATAGCACAATGATACATGGACCATGGACAGCACCATGATGAGTGTAATCATAAGCATGGGCAGCGTGAAGCAGGATGACTATCATGATTAGTGCAGCGTGGTGCAGTACACTGTAAGGTACAGCAAATGGACGAGATGCAGAATGATGATAGGTGAAGGAGTCACCTTGAGTATCAGTTGAAGCAGAATGTCTTCAACTGAATCTCATCGTTATAGGAAGATGATCTATGCTTAGATCTAGATAAGTCAAAGTGTGACTTCTATTGTAAATGTACTCTCTCTCTCTTCTCTGCTGAACTTTGAAGATAAAAGAAGATTGATCAAAGGTTTCCCCACACATTGTGGGGTTTGTCCCTGGCTCGCGCCATATCTTGTGTCCTCTTGTCTTGGCTTGTCTTCTGCATTTTATATTTATGTTCTATCTGCAGTTTATCGTAATGTTGAGTGATTGCTAACTGTGACAATTTAAATAAATTGCTCTAGCATAGAACATACCTAATTTTAACATGGTATCGGAGCTGAGGTGAAGACAATGCCCAAGCAAGAGTGAAAGAGCAATCACCGAAGACAGAAGGATCAATGGGTTCCTCATAATTTACCTAGGGTGAAGTCAAAGCAGAGAATGTTATCAGAATGGCGCAGCGAAAGTTTCTGATGGCCCATCTAATGATCACTTCATTAGGAAGTTCGGATCTAAGGGTGGAAGGAAAGGCGGATGCCTTGTTGAAATAAGTTCGGCGGTTGTACATGGCAGAGACACATCTCTTGATGAAGATAACAATCATTCCTGGGACATCTTCAATGATCAAAGGAATGACTAGTAATGCATGTCATCAAGGAAATGGTCGACTCTTCCACGAAAGCAAGGAACCCTAGAATCCCTTTTATGTACCTGATCGCAATAAGAACCCGATGTCCATCTCGGAAATGGAAGTCAAAGGGTTACAGGATGGCACTTATCGATGGAAAGGTATATGTTTGAAAATATATCTTGCAAAGATTTCTTGAGTTCTGGGTTGTATCAAGTTGCAGGAAGTCCACTGGGGACCATGTCCGTTGACTCAGCACCGGAGGTCTGTGAGTTAGATGGTGACTTGGATGCCTGAATTCAAAAAGGAGCATGAAGGTACATGTCTTAAATGTACCAAAGGAAAATATTATAAGGGGACCATTCCCCTCATGCAGTAGGTCCAACCCGAGGAGTTTAAGACTCATGATCGGGAATCTCATGTATACAGGTGGAAGAAAGCCTTCTATGGCTTGAAGCAAAACACCTCGGGCGTAGTATGAGAGGATTGATAATTGTCTAATGCAGCTGAGACTCACTAGGAGTGAAACCGATCCAAACCATTACTCGAAGGTTGTGGATGATAAACCTCTCATACCGACACCTATGTCTGACAGGTGCAGATCCTCTCATTTATAGGAGGCAAAGGGAGTTGGATTCTGAATGTGAGAAGATAAGCTGCAAGCTTGTGACTGCCTCGAGGATCCTAACTTTCAGAAGTTATATGGTAATGATGTCGGACCAGATTTGGGAAATGCCTTTGAGTTTCATAAACTCATTTGTGTTGATGTTCTTGGAGAACCTCCGTCTGCACATCTGTGTTGCAGTTAGCATGGTGAGCTCATATTTGGTTGAGCCTCACTAGATTGGTGCCAAGAATCTTCTGAGATATCTTCAGGGCACAATCTCTCATAAACTTCTGCAAATATGAAACCACTTGATTATTCGAATGATGAGTGGGCAGGCAGTATGGAGGATCACTAGAGCACTTCTCAGTGTTGTTTCTCTTTGGAATCTACCTCGATATCCTGGATTAGCAGGAAGCAGAAGTCGGTCGCTATAAGCACCCCCAAGACCAAATACATGGCTATGAGTATGATCTCGTATGAAGCTGCATGGTTGCGGAAGATCTTAAGTGAGCTGTTTTTTCTCTGTGACAACCAGAGGTGGGATTCAATTATTGAGGAATCACGTATTCAACAATTGCTCCAGCAGACAGACATCAGATACTTCCTTATCTGGGATATGGAAAGTCGATAACCAACGAGGCTCCATCACACTGAGATGATGTACACGTTGCTAAAGCCTCGGGGGAAAGATCAAATTTGTGATTATCCCAAACGACTTGGAGCGGCAAGAAACCCTTGTACAAGGGTCCTACATGTTGCATTCATTGAGCTCTGGGAGCTCTGAGGGCTTGCGGTTATTACTGGAGCAACATACAACCACAGGGTGACTCACCCTCCCCTGGTTGGTGCGCACTGGAACAAGATGATTCTCTCTCTTGTGGAACAAGATGATTCGCTCTCTTGTGGAACAGGATGATTCGCTCTCCATGTAGTAGGATGATTAGTTCTCTTGTGAGGCCTGGATTGATGTGTTCTCCATGGCAACCTGGATTGATGTGTTCTCCATGGCGATTGTAGTGGGAGTTGTACCTTACTATGAAGCTGACTTCGGGCCGGTTGAGACTGGTCTGGGGCTAGTGGTACATACTCCGAGACTGACTTCATGTCAGTGCAGTACTGGTCTGGGACCAGTGAGAGTGGTACATACTATGACGTTGACTTTGGGTCGATTGAGACTGGTCTAGGACCAGTGGTACACTCTCTGAAACTGTGATACTGGTCTGGGACCAGTGGTAGGAGTGGTACTTACTCTGAAGCTGACTTCGGGTCAGCTGAGACTGGTCTGGGACTAGTGGTACGCACTCTGATTGTAGCAGGATTGATGTGTTCTCCTGTGAGGCCTGGATTGATGTGTTCTCCATGGCAGCCTGGATTGATGTGTTCTCCATGGTGATTGTAGCATGATTGATGTGTTCTCCTGTGAGGACAGGATTGATTAAGTTCTCCTGTCGAGGCATCCTACCCATGCAGTCTGGGGCTCATGGGAAGTACCTCTCATCTGATCAATGAGCAGGGAAATGAAGATAGGGACCATAGTAGTACCGATGGACACATCGTTGTATCTACCGTACTCCCTACGCTAGGATGA